>PVIR01008559.1:0-55864 GCA_004026965.1 Petromus typicus
CATTAAACGTGTGTTCAAAGAATATTTCCTTGTGATGTAGAATAAACCCTCATGCTTCAAAAGTTGTTTTAAATCAGGGCCTAAATTTTACAATAGAATCTCTATTAGAAAAATTTCAAAATAGGGCCAGGGATTTAGCTCAGTGGTTCCAGCATCTGCCTGGCAAGCACAAGGTCCCAAGCTCGATCCCCAGTAACCACATACCACAATGCCAGGCATGCTCACACCTGTAGTCCCAGCACTTGGACATAGAAGCAGGAGGATTGCTGTGAGTTTGAGGCTAGCCTGGGCTACATGGTGAGTTCAGGGCCAGCCTGAACTACAAAGCGAGACCCTGTCTCAAAAAAAATAAAAGTAGAAGGTCCCAAGTTCGATCCCTGATTTTTTTTTGTGTGTGTGTGTGTGTGTGTGTGTGTGTGTGTGTGTGTTATCCTGGGTAACAGGTTCAGAGCTTTTTTTTTTTTCCTTCCCCCTGGGCTGGAAGCCAAACAGAAGCCAGGCAAGTGCTCTACTCTGAGCTACATCCCCCACCTCTACAGATTATTCTTATTTCTTCACCATACACATCCTCTGTTTTTCAGATTTTCAATACATATTAATTTTGTGGTCAGAAAAGAAAACAAAAAAGACTATAAAACTACCTACACTAATTCCTATGACGTACTGAGATAGTTAATCTGAAAGTACATTTAGAACATTTTTGATTATTTTTCAAAGTTACCTATCTTTTTTCCTGTTTTAATCTTGCTATGGCTTCTATGCCTTCATTTTCACTTCAAGTAGTCTAACTGTAAAGTCTCCTTCAGATTATTCTACTGTTATTAGGCTGCAAACTTACCCAGCTATGTCGACAGTCTCTTCTCCTCTCTGCCTCATGACTGCCTGCTAGCTCCTCCTAAGGCCCCATGTGACTGTTCAGCGCCACGTGGTGTCATCAGGGCTATGGTGGGCCACGACCACGGGCATATCCAGGAACTCTGTCCCAAGAGTCAGAGAATCTTTCTCAGCTCTCCTCCCAACGCGAACAATTCAGCTCTGCCACGTTGAAGAATTTCCGGGTCCCTGTTCCCAGGGCCTGTGGGAACCCCTCATACTACATTATGGTCCAGATCCCACGGACAAGGGTTCCACTCCCACACACACTGGAATCCACTCCTCCACGGGCCTGTCCCGGGATGCTCCTTTCTGCTCCTGGACCTCGCTGTTCATGTCTCTGTAGTGCTCCTTCACCTTTCCCAGCATCCAATGGGCCTGGGATACCTGGCCCCCAAGGTGCTAAACACCAGTCTTGGAGCATGCAGGCCCCGTGCAGGTCACTTGTGGCTCGCCCGTGAGGAGGAACTCATTATGGCTTTCTCAATCCCAGAAGGCGTGCATGGGACTGAGTCTGCTGGAGGGAACAGAAGCCTTATTGGTGGACACAGAGCTCTAGCAGTTTTAGTGCAACCCCTGTGTCAAAAAGACTCAGGTTCATCCCAGATGCTGCCAACGTCCTCATCTGGGGCCACGCATCATCACACCACACAGTCACAGCGCAACCACAGGCACACACAGCACCTCAAGGAGACACAGCCTGATGTCCGGCCTGCTGCAGGGCGTCCCGGGAGTGACCCTTCTTCCTGCTCGGTCTCTCAGCCCACATTTGGGACCAGCTGGGACCGTGATGTTAGATGGGTATAGAGCCCCAGGGCAGGGACTTTGAGGGCATTATAACTCCCTCAGGAATCGCACAGGGTGCTCTCCGTGCTTGGGAAGCCCTCAGACTTAAAGGCTAGTGATTTCCACAGCCGGCCATCTCCAGCGGGCATTGAGCTTGCAGGTTACTCGCTTGGTCTGGCACTGTCTCTGAGAAGCCTTCACACATGACAGCTGGAACACTTCTCTTCCCTCCACCTGCTGGGTCCTGGGCACTGGGGACAACACCACGCATTCTCTGACGGCCGACTGCTACCCGCCCTGCCCTGCCTGAGAGACACAGGACCATGCAACTCATTCATCCACAAACAACTGTGCAGCACGATATCAGGGCCCAGGTCTCGCTCTGCCACTTCCTGGGAACCCTCTGTCTCACCCCTGGCACAGCCCTATGGGAAAGACACACACTACAGTAAAGCACGCAGGGCAGGTGGTCCTGAGTCAGAGCGCTCCGTTACTATGTCAGTAGCTCTCAAATAACTGAGCAACATTACTGCACAGAACGGTGATGTGATGAGGGGACAGTGTTCTCACCAGGATGATCAGGAGGGTTCCCTGGGGAACCCAAAGTCAGGAGTGCTCTAAGTGGAAGAGACAGGGAACAAAGGTAGGGAGGGTGCAGCCAGGAGTCTGGAAAAACAGGCCATTGCAGCTTCTGAAGGGAGGGAGTGAACGACCTGATGGTACTTTCTAATGTCCCTCAGCGGACATTAGTGTCTGCTGCCACTGTCCCAGCAGGAGTGGACAGTGGTTGGAACACAGAGCACGTGGCCAGAATGAGGCAACTGGGCTCCGGGTGTGGTGTGGGCTGTGAGAACTTGGCCTGCAGGTTCCCGACACTGCGCGTCCACTCCTCCAGCGGACTTCGCACAGCCCTCCACACACACACCTCAGCGGCAGAGTGCACTGTGCTGGAGCAGCTTGAGCGGAGGGAGGAAAGCCCATCTGCGGCGGAGGAGGAGCAGCAGGGGGAACACTGCAAAACTGAACTGAAGGCGGAAAATAGCACAATACACGTTTTAAAGGTTTTATAAAGTAATCAACACACAGGGGTCGAGGATGGTTCCCTGTGAGTGGAAATGACTCTGAGCTCACTTTCTATGTGGCACCTCCAGGCTAGCACAGCCTGCCCCACGTGCATACCCTCAAAGGACAAACAAAGGGAAGTCAGTGCAGAGGCACTCTCTCGCACCCACACCCCAGTCCCGCACACACCAGGACGGGTCTGAAGAATACCTCTGAGCAAGACTGGAACGCAGATGCAAAGAAAGGTTGGAGTGGCTCAGGGAGCCCAGGCAGACACACACACTGGGCCCAGCCCACGGAGCCCGCTGCATCTGTTTGTTTAAAAAGCAACTCAAACAAAAACTGTTTTAAGTTACAGCTGGTGTCTGGGCCACTCTATCAAGCACTTAAGATATAGAGCTGATTATTTTTCTGGCAACAACGAAGAGAGACAGGCTGAAAGTACGGTGTCCTGTTACCAGCTGTTTCCGGAGCAGTTCTTACAATCTATGTCTACTTGGGGCTGGAGCCAACAGGAGAGGTCTGTACATGAAGCTCTTGTGGTTTGTCCTTTTTCTCGTCATTTTTTCCCATCTACACTCTGCTTACTTAAACCATGAGGAAGACACTTCAATGTGCCATTGCTGCAAACGTCTCAGACACTAGAAAAGGATTCCGTGTGAGCTGCTGTCTCTCATGCCAAGTCTCTGCCTGGTTATTTGCATGTGGATTCCAACTCAGCTCCTCAGTGACCTGCAAAGGGACTCTAGGCTCCCCACTCCCCATAGATTGTTTCCTCTCTAGAACTGGGGGGCTGAAACGCACCTGAGAGGGCAGTGGGTGCAGCATGGTGTGTGCATAGTGCTGGGCTCAGAACCTGAATCCCGTGTTCACCAAATGGGAGGATCAACAACATCTGCCTCAGTCTCTGCACACACCCAGCCTGCTGCCTGGATGCTGCCCGGCCCCTGTAACCTACCCCTGGGGCAACAAACATTGCAATGCTAGAAAAGATCACAGTGGAGGCGACACTCACAGTGGAGGCGACACTTATTTCATGCGCCTGGGCAAGAGTGATGGGAGAGTCTCACACCCTCCTCCGCAGCTCCCAGACTCAGTTACTCATTACTTTTAATGCTTCCAGCAGACCCAAGACAGAAGCCTGCAAGCCAGACCATGGGTACAGGTACACGTGGAAGAATTACAGGGTCTCACTGGGCAGTGGATTCTAAGCCCCATCCTGCTGGCAGAGGAGGGGCCAGATGCCATTCCTGGCTCTGCTGGGACACCTAGGGTGGACAGCCAGGATGCTGCTGTACCTGATTCCACTTCACCTGGGAAGATATGGCACAGTAACCAGGTACATGCAACAGGCTGCCGAAAGACTGAGGCAGGGCTCTGTGACAGCAGCCCTGTAGCCTGGCTATCCCTTCACATACTCCTCACCACTACCGCCACAGTCCGACTTCTGTCCCAGATGCAGGCAGGCCTGGAAGACCCCACACCCCACCTTGTACTGTCTGTTGTGTGTGTATATGAGAGCAGCAGCTGGCACCAAGCAAAAGCTGCCCGAGTGTTAGGTGTTGTTGTTGAGAGGAAATGGGGTCCTGGGCATGTTCTATTTTTTCTATGTTATTTTTCAAAAATGGAACAAGAAAATTTACTTCATGATAAACATAAATACTTTATAATAAAAGTTATCTATTAAAACAACGAAGTATGGGCTGGGGATTTAGTTCAGTGGTTCCAGTGCTTGCCTTACAAGTGTAAGGTCCCTAGTTCGATCCCTGGTACCACATACCACAGTGCCGGGCATGGTGGCTCCTGCCTATACTCCCAGTACTTGGTAGGCAGAGGCAGGAGGACTGCTGTGAGTTCAGGGCTCATCTGGGCTACACAGTGAGCTCAGGGCCAGACTGAACAACAAAGCAAGACCCTGTCTCAAAAAAAACCAAAACTGATATAAAGATAACTAGGTCAACCCTGTTATTGCCAGGCCAGTATGCAGAGAGCCCTGTCCACTGCCAAAGTCAGCTACAGCAAAGGGGACCACACGGGACCATCCACAGAGTGGCTGACTCAGAAACTGGACAAAGACCTGGGACCTCCATGAGCCGGGATGACAGGGTCCGAAGCCAAGCCCTGAGGAGAAGCGAGGAGCCCATATCCAGGCAGCCTGAGGGCCAGGGTGGGTGTGTATGGCTGACAGAGGGGCAAGCAGGTGGCAGGTATGCCACTATAGCTGCCTGGGATGGATGGCCGCCTCCTCTAGCTTAGGTCAAGCCTATCCTTGCCTCTCCGAATAGATGTTTCCCAGACCTACCAGGGCTGGTCTGTGAACTGCTTTGCTTCTGCTTCCTCCAGCCAGACAGGCCTCAGCTTGAGCTCCAGTCCGCCTGTCAGCGGACTGAAGGGTCCCGGTGGAGGCGGAGCTTGGTGGCTGCCCAGGCTTTGATGTTCCTCCATCTCACATTTGCCCAAGTCTCAGCCTTGTTTATTTTTGCTGTATAACTTTTGCAGTGTTCCAACTAAACAGGACAGTTTTATCAACAATTTCCAGGCAAGAAAAAGAACAGAATGCCTGGTTTATGATGAAAATTGGTAGATCTGTGAGGCCGTGCGATGGGTGAGAAAAGCTTCCACCTCGAGAGCTGTGGAAGCTGCTACAGGAACTCTGCAGGCCCTGCCATTCACAGAGCCTCTCCAGGCCCGGCTCCATGGGGGCGTGGTGCTGGGCTAGCCACTCAGTCTCTCCTGTGCCTCTGAGAAGGTGCACTTCCTCGCTGGGGCAGCTGGACTGGCAAGAGGGGTGGGCGAGGGCACAGCAACTATGAACTGCATGGGAAGCGGCTTGGAAGATGGGGCAGTAACCACCTCACTGCTGGCCCCAGATCAAAACGTGCTGAAAAGGAGTCTTGCCAGCTTCTTGGTTTTAAGAAATAGGGCCAGGTGGATTTCTATCCTTCACCATCTGGGATTATAGCTTAATACAATGTATTAGCTTATGCTTTACTAGTGCAAATCAACCTAAGTGCCACTATTTAACACTTTTCTAGCATCTTCCATGCTGCTGAAGTGACTACTTTCATGCACCATCCCCGTGGACCCACCAGCAGCAACCAAGTGCATCCGGAGTGTGCTCTTTACACAGGCAAGGCCCAGTGCCAGCGCTGACATCATCATCATTTTATCCAAAGCCACAGATAGGAGGTAACCCAGCCTGGGTGTCAGCATCCACACCCACAGTCCCTCCTCCCAAGGAGGCCCTGGTGCCTCTGCTTGCACAGTCTCACACTGCAGGCAGGGAGAGGAGAGGGGCGAACACACCCAAGTATTCGTACTGGTTGGTTAGAGTTGCTGGAAGCCACAGTGCCACTGAGATTCCAAGGGTGTGGTCGGGGCACTGTCCACAGGGCAGAGCGCGGGGAGGCTGAGATTCACTCCAGGTCTGGGTACTGGCCCGTAATGGCACTGTGACCATGACCTCCCCACGAAACATCGCATTCTCCAGGTCATATCTTCTCAGCTTCCTCCACCCTCTGCCTCCATCTTCAACAAAGGTTCCTTGTGTTGGATTCTGCTGTGACAGCCTCCTCCCCAGGCTGCAGAAGCACCCCTCTACTCTGCACCCCAGGAAGAACACAGATTACATCCACAACTGCTCCCCACCACCTTCCTCAAAAGCACTGTAATTACAGCTTGCAGGTGGCACAGAGCAAGATAATTTCCAGTTTCCCTCCTGGAAATAAAGAGATCCCAGGTAGTTCCACAATCCTACGCTGCATCATTAATATTCTAGTGTTAACTGATGGCCTCGGGGCCCGTGCCAGGTCATTTTCTATTGAGTAAGTATCTTAACTGGTGGCTGCAAATACAGCTGCTGAATGAATTCTGCCTCATAGATTCAAACAAAATTTTTAATTTAGTCATCTCATTTTATATAACTTAGAAAACTAAATTTTTTGATCTCATATCATATTTTCTAACCAACTTACATTATATTAGTGATGTATGACTGAATAATTTTTCTTAGGTCAAAATTTTTTCTTATCAAATTATATTATTAAAGATATGTCCCAGAAATGAAAAGTCAGCAAGGACTTCAAAAGGACCTGAAGGAAAGCTTCACAGCACAACGGTTCTAAAATGTTAGCCATTCCTGCACCACACAAGATACCCGGAAACACAGCATAGCGAACATAGCACACATTAGCTACCAACTACAAACACATTGCCAAATTGTGGGCACACTTTCTCGTGTGCTCTCTCTCCACACGTGCACACAGGCAGCACCATGCACTGCCCAGTGCTAGGACAGATACTACTGAGAAATACATCAGTAAGCACTTTACCGCTGTGCACAGGTCCCAGAACACGCTCACACCTGAGATAGCCACAGGGTCCCCATTTCAGGGTCGTCATTCAGACATTCAGGCCAATGCTGACCAGAACGTGGTTATACAGAACGTGACTGTATGTAAAAACGTTTCCTGGTGCAGAAAGGGTTCCCATACCATGTTGAAGCAGACTGCTGCACACAGCCACACATCTCTCTTCTCAGAATTAAGTCATTCTCCCACCCAGGACACTTTAACACTGAATCCGCACTATTGTCTACTCCATGGCCTACACTCAACTTCCCCCCAATTATCTTGATCATGCCTTTGAGAACTGTTCTTATTTTTTCTTCCAAATCTGGTCTCTCTAGTTTCCTTTATCTAGAAGCTTCACCTGCCTCTGTTGGGGTAAGACAGAAAAGGGTTCATTCAAAACTTCAATCTCTTGTTTTTGTTGTTGTTGTCTTTGAAACAGGTTCTTACTATGCAGTTTGGGCTGGCCTTGAATTCACTATTTAGCCCAGGCTGAGCTCAAACTCACAGTAATCCTCCTGCCTCAGTCTCCCAAGTGCTGGGATTATAGATATGTATCACCACACCTGGCTATTTTAAAGAATTTTGCTTGGTTTTTCATTTCCTTCATATTTTTTTTACATCCTTTTTAAAAAATTTTTTTGAGATAATGTCTTAAGTTGCTAAGTTGCCTAGGCTAATTTAGGCTTTTTTAAATATACATCAAAAGAGGTGTGAAACCCAAAGTTAATACCCCAGCTCACACTGGCTCTACCTGTCTCGCCTGATCCCTCCACTGGCAGGAACCTGCTCCTCCCAGGGCTGCCAGTCCTTCATGGGGCAGCTCCTCAGCCCTGGGGCTCTCTGCACAGGAGGGCTCGAGTGGACCTACGCACTGGAGAGATGGCACTGGCCCAGGGGTCTCCCTTGAGGTAATAGTTGCACTCCTTGCATGGGCTCCTGGACAGTGAGCTATTTGCCCAAATCTCCCAAACAAGCTGGAGTCCAAAAGCACTTTCCACCACCCAACGGCATGCAAGCCCTTTCCTCCTGTCTTGGCTGAAGATCCTTAGACCTACATCCAGGGCTGTCACCAAGCCCACACCGAGGAAGGGCTCAGCCTCGGGAAGACAGACAGGAGCTGATCCCAAATGGAGCAGCTACCACAGTGGAGGCCTTGGGTTCTAGGCTTCACCCTACATTTGACCTGCCCAGCCAAGGCTCAAGAGAGACACCTAACCGGTCATGCATGACAGCTGGAGTGGTGACAGCTCCTCTTCACACATGAGACAACAACAGGAGCTGGGCTTTGGCCACAAGCTCCTGGGGCATGGGCACTGCTCACAGGGAAGGAGCCCTGCGTGGGGACCCAGGAGCCAGCGAGAGCTAGATGTGCTCTGCTCACTCCAGCTCCCTCTCCTTGAGCCCCAGGGGGCAGAGCACATCCGAACTCCACAGTGCTGTTTCAGAGAAGAGAACCCATCTCATCTGCAAAGTGAGAAGCAGAGGTGGAGGTAGTAGTCCTCTGTCTTTAGCCCTAGTCTCCCCACAGCAGTGGCGTTCTCCACCAACAATCTCAGGGTGCAACGACTCAGCCGCCTTCCAGTCACCCCCTCTCCCCAGCCCTTTCCTTCTGTCACTCTCTGAATTCAGTTAACCGGAAGAGGTGCAGACTTGTCAAAGCAGCTGGCCAGGAGCAGTGCCAGAAGAGATGCCTGCAGTCCTTCCAGCCTGTGCTCCACCCCAGGGACCTCAGGGATCATGGACAGGTGGTGGTGTGAACCTGGCCCAACTGGTGTGTGCAGATGCAGAAGAAAGACATATCGAGGTGACTCTGGAATTGAAGGACAGCAGCAGGGTACCTTGGCTGCAGCAAAGGCAACCACTCTCCAGACACAAGCTGGGAGCAGCCCAACCTCAGCCTTCAGGGGCTTCCGCAGCCTCAGAGAAAAATCAAAGCTATCTTCCAAAGCCCAACTCTCCACCACTATGTTCTGATGGAAGGAAGTATGTACATGTCTATTCTTGGTGAGCAAGACTGTTCCACATATGTGATCAATAGCAGAGTTAGCTCTGGATATAAGTAAAGCCTCACCCAGTGCTGAGAAGTGAGAGGCTGTCTGCCATGCAAAGGTTTGACACCATATTTTAAGCACATACTCACACCTGTACTCTGGGCATACTCAGCTCTCCATGTGTTACCTCTTTAAAAAAAAGATGTAACTGGGAAGACTTAAACATCACTAGTTTGTGGGCATCTGCCGTATGCCGCAGCTATGCCAGACACTGTCCTGTAACCCTCCCAACAGTGCTGGAGGTTGCAGTTTGAAATGTTCAGTCAAAAGAATCGCAGAGTCAATCCCATGTCACTTACTTCTGAACTCTTGCTCTTTCCACAGGCAGAGGCCACAAGTTACAGAGAAAATACATGCATCTCTCCACACATCTCCATACAGACTTCCTCACAGCCAAGACATGTGCCATACCCCACACCCACCTCTCTGCCAACTTCAGTTGGGCCTTTCCTGGCCTACCTGGAAGACCTGACCAAGCCACCACTAGGCTATTCTCTTCTCCACTGATGGTCTCCAAGTCCTGCCATAATGGAAGTGTTTGAGCTCCCTGGCTATGGCCACAGGTCTGAAGGCCAGGCCTCTGCGTTCCTCTCTAGGGAGTCTCTGGCCTTCCCGCCACCTGTCTCGCCATGCCGAGCCTCTCAGTGGAGCTGCGCAGCTGCGCGGGCCGGCTCTCTAAAGCACAGACAACAGCAACTGTTCCCACGGCCAAGAGCAAAGCCCCGCAGTGGGAGATGCTTTCAGTGGCACGTGGATCTGCCAGCATACTATAAGAAAGTTACTGACTTCTTGGTTTGCTTTTGTGGTGGAAAAGCTTAACTGTACCAACGTGACTGACTTAGGAGAAGCCCGGGAACTAGCAAAGCTCTCCTAGGGGTGTCTGGCTGGGTCACAGACGTGTGACTGTGGATACTAACAGTGATTCCTGCTCTGCTTCAAGGCTGCCATGGACGAAGTACACCTGCTCCCCTCTGCCTTCTGCCATGAGGCTCCTGATTTGGGGCCGGACGACCACAGACTATGTCGCCTGAGGAAACCAGGGCCAAATCAGACTTCCTCTTTACCTTGTGAGGGTTGGATATTGTGTCTCAGCGATGGGAGTTAATACATCTTTTGGTCTTCCCAACTGAATAATGAGCAAGTATCAACTAAAGGCATAATCTAAGACTACTGGCCTTAGTTGATAAATAACTTCCTTATATTGATTTAAAGTTTTAAGACTAGATTATAACAATGTATGAAATCAGAACACACATAGCATCACCCCAAGAGAGAGAGAAGATAGTTGGAAAATGCCCACAGTTTGGAAAGACCAGCCACCTAAAAGCAGTTCTCAGAAGCTGGTCCACGCCCTCAGGGGCCCCCAAGTTTCTGTACTGCCTTTCCCTCCTACACTCCCTCTGCTCAGAAATGCAAGCCTGGTTTCCTGAATTAGCTATGGTCTTTCAAGCCTTCGTGCTCTGCATATGCTGTCGATCCTGACTAAACTAGGTCTCCAAGATAAGTTTCAGACATGCCAAGTACTATATCCTGCTCTGTAAGACTCACAACATGGAACAGTGCATCAAAGCTGAAAGGCCCTGAGCAGCTCTGTAAGGGAAGGGGAAACCACTGAAGCCAGTGGGGCCAGCCCTTCTCAAACTCCCAGGACCTCATCTTCTCCCAGACTCTGTCAGTGTTCCGCGGATTGAGCATTCTATTGAATGTGCTTTGGGGGACACTGGCCTCAATACTCTGTGAATTCCATCTGTTAGTTCCAGGTAGGTGCTGACCAAGGCCTTACAAACTTATCACACATAGTTCTTTGAGTGGCTTCCTGCTCCTGCACAGAATTAGCTGCTCACGCTCACCTGATCTCCACTGAGGCCGAGCAGGCAGTTCACACTCATGCTTAGGAATCCAACTGCAGAGCTGGGGATTTAGTTCGGTGGTTCTGGTGCCTGCCTGCCAAGTTCAAGGTACTGAGTTCAATCCATAGTACAAACAAAAAAAAAGGAATTCAACTGCAGGTGCTCCATAGTGGGAAGGGAAGAACAGGGTTGGCCGGTGCTATGTCTGATGGCCCTCCACGAGCTGGTGTGAGAGTCTCCCAGATCATATCTGCAAGGTCAGTGTGAAGCTAACATCCAAAAGGTGGCCACGTGGCACAAGATACAGCTCCAAAACATCCGCTCCCACCTAACCTGCAACCTCCCACAGCCACAGTGTGCTTCCTATGCCAAGAAAACCAGTCTCATGTGGCCTGGCAGAGATGTCTGGTATCGCCTTCCACCTACCCACTCTCAGGGCACTTGGGCACTGCCCCTAGACCTGGCACCTCAAGGAATAGGTGTAACCCCCACTCCCCATACTCACTGCCCCCCATCTGCAGCTGCAAGTCTCTGTCCTCCAGGCTGTGAGCCCCACAGAGCGAGGTCTCTCATGCCCTCTGCGGTACTCAGCCCTCAGCACCTACCAGACCACAGCGGAGGGAGGGAAGATTTGGCTCTGAGGATGGGTCACTTGTTCTCCAGAACTCCACAGCCACCAGAAGCCTCCCATCCGTCCAGTTTCCCACAGGCTCAGTCTCTCTACAGGGGCTCAGCAGCTGGAACCTGAGGTGCCCCTGCCATGGAGGCTGCTCTGTCCCACTGACGTCACTCACTGGACTAAGGCAACTGCCCTTGGTGTCCCCAGCATTCAGGTTCTTGGGGTAGAAAATCTACAGCAGGCAGGTGTCACTTACCAAAGAGAGAGATGGGCAGACGGGCAGTCCTGCCACATGATTCTGATGCTGCTGTAGCCTGGCATCCCATTTGCCAGGATGCCAGGATGAATGAGCCTGACAGCAGAGCATTTCACTGAGCAGTGAAGAGGAAACCCCTCAGGACATTTCAGAAGCACTGGGTACCCAAGGGAGGTTCACGCACCCACAGCCAGTTCCAGGTTGGTGAACCCTAAGTGGAATCCCCAACAACAGACAGCTCCCTGCACTGACTTCCAGTGCCAAGGAGGCACACAATATGGGGGGCACTGAGTCAAAATGAGAGTTTCAGTCACTTTACCTTCACTCTGCTTAACTCTGGGTGTGTGTGTGTGTGTGTACGCGTGCACACATGGGCATACACACACTTGTGTATACACAAGTATACAAAGAATGAGTCTGTGGGACAGGAGGAGGCTTTAGAAAAGATGCCGTAAGATTATGACCCAACTTTACAAATCCCTAAGCTGGGCCCATTCTGTAGCCAGCCAAGGTCGGCAGCTTCCCTGGCAATTTGCGCCCACCTGGAAGTTACAAACAAACATGGCTGCTCTTCTCCACAGTGTGAACTAACCTCCCGGTGGATAAGACCAAGGAACATACTCGGGACACCAGCTTCCAGGTCTTGGGGGACTCAGGTCAAACGACAACTGGTTCCTAAATTAAAAGAAGGAGTAATGAGGTGGACGAAGGAAAGCAGGGAGGAGAAGGGCTGACCGTCTCTAAATACTACCTTGGAAGACTTACTCCAGGGCAGCTAAGTTTGACGCTGCTTGACTGTTTGACTGTTTGTAACAGGGTCTCACTGGCTTTGAACTTACTGGCCTTGAACTCACTATGTAGCCCAGGCTAGCCCCAAACTCACAATGATCCTCCTGCTTCAAGCTCCTGAGTGCTGTGATTACAGGCTTGTGCCACCATTTGATATTTTAAAATTAAGAAAGCCTGAATTACAGCTATACAAATATAATTTTCTCATTTAATGTTCAAATGCCATTTATTTGAATGAGAGCTCAGGGGGCCCCTTCCAGGGGGGCCTGGATTCCCGCACAGGCTGGCTCAGGTCTGGCCAGCGGAGCTTGTGTTTGGCCATCAGGCCTGGCTGCCCTCTGCCACTCTCCCTGTGAGCACGGCTTCTCCCATCTGCACTCCTTCCGTCTCCTGGAAGCTTGGAGAAGTCGCTGGAAGCAGGCAGTGAGGCACAGCCCCATCCCAGCCCTGTACTCTGCCTCTGCCTTCACCTGCTCAGTGCGACTCCTGCCTTACAGGTCAGCCTGAGCCAGCAGTAACACGTGATGAGCGCCCAGCTGTGGTGGATGAACAGTATAAGCCACAAGCATTCTCCTTTGCACACAGCCACAGAGCAGCTCCTGCCAGCTGCCTTACGGCCCATGGCTGTTTGTGTACCACACCTGTGCCAGCTCTTTGTGTGTGTGCACAGCCATGCACACACACACACACAACCCTGTTCTTGTGCAGGTCAAGGTGACTAGCTCGCTCCAGGCCTAGTTTATCCGCATGATAGAAATGGAGCCTTGCTCATCACTCCTTCCTGTAACACTCAGGTTCAAGTTCAAAACATGACTGACAAAGACAAGGATGCCCTTTCCAGCTTTACAGTGGCCTCCAAGCAAGTCAAGCATGATGGAGAGCTGAGAGAATTCTAAACTGGAGTTGTTTACAAATACAACCAGGGAGTCAAGAAGGAGAGCGATTCTGCCTGGGGCCAGGATCTAAGCTGTCCAGACTGAGCCTCCACTTCCCACACGCCCAGCCTCTTACACAGCACAAGACCCAAAACTGAACACCGGCAATTTACAGACTGTACTTACTCCATGCATCCTTAGCGGGGCTTCTCCAATCAACACTGCACTGCACTGTAAAACTGTGACAGAGTTTCGATGTCAATGTGAGAAAGGAGGCCACACGCATGTCCCAAATGGGCTGGTGCAGCGGGATTGCGCCCTCCCAGTGGTTGCACTGTTGGTTAATTCTTCAAGAAGAACCCTTCTAACAACCGTCAAGGCATCCAACCGTCAAGCACAAAGGACTTCTGAGCAGGCCAGGGCCTCCTGGGGTTATCGAGCCCCATCTCCCAGCCCCAGGAGAACAACTCCCCCCTTCCACACTTACCCCAGCCATGCAAATCAAGCAGAGTCAAGGGCGCAGGGTAAATTAGGTCAAAGAATGACCCTCTGGGAAGCAAGAGTTTCCTAGAAATGGACACGTTATGCTCAGCCTCCTCAGACATTAAGAAATGTGGGAGGGGCCGGGGATTTGGCTCAGTGGTTCCAGCGTCTGTCTTGTAAGCGCAAGAGCCCAGGTTTGATCGCCAGTAACCATATACAGGAGATTGCTGTGATGTGAGTTGGAGGCTGAGCTCAGGGCCAACCTGAACTACAAAGCGAGACCCTGTCTCAAAAAAAAAAAAAAAAAAAAACCTAAAAAAAAAAAAAAGAAATGTGGGAGAAGCTGAAGGCAATGTTAATAGTCTAATAAAATTTTTACAGGGAGAAGGACCCTTACAAATACTGCCTGAGATCAACAGGCCTCCTGCTGCAGTGTGGGGACCCTTTCTGTGAGGCAGATCTCGTGGAAGGCACTTAGGCCCCTTCCTGGAGCCACCCACAGCCAGCAGGAGTCCAGCGTCCACTCTCTCTCCTGTGTCCCTCCCCTGCTGCCTCAGCTCGGTGTACTCAGCAGCACTGAGAAGGGGATCTCTGTGTCCATCTCCCCACCAAACTGGAGCTTCCACAGGTAGAGTCTCCCCAGCTCCCTTTGTGTCTCTGAGCTCAACAGGGATGAAATATAAACCTCAGGTATGCAGATGAGTGAGCCAAACAACACCTGACTGAGCCAGGAGACAAATGAGTAACAAAAGGGTCCCCAACCCTCATTTCAATTAATTCTCATTCTTTTAAATAGAATTTCTTGCACACCAAGTCTGTAAAGGTCAAACGATCAGTACACAATGACTCTAACTTGCCTGGCAACTATAGCTTCAAGCCAAGAACTCTTTCTAGGGAATCTACCACCCAAAAGACTATTGGGAAATGTGACTGATGGCGATGGGCTCCCTTCTTTTCATTACTGTTAGTGGTTAAGTCTGATCTACTCTTGATTAGGCAAAACTGGTTTTCTCTGAGCATCTTTTGTTCAGCAGAAGGCACTGGTGCAGGCAGGGGCGTCTCAAGGTGGGGCTACCATCACCTTCCCATCACCCTGCTGTGACCCAGCCTGCTAGGCCAAGTGGCAGAGTAGAATTATACCTGTGGGTGCTCAGGAGCAACTCCAGAGCACACTGAGCACGACAGGGGCTGGGACGTGTGAGAGATACACGTGGAGAAAACTCTGTGACCTCACATCCAAGAAGGGAGGTTGGTCAGGCATGGGAGTGTACCCCTGTCATTCCAGCACTCAAAAGGATGAGGCAGGAGGATTGCCATGAGTTTCAAGGCAAACCTGGACTATATAGAGAGATCCTGTCTCAAAAAGCCAGAAAGAATGTCGGGCATGGTGGCTCACGCCTGTAATCCCAGCACTTGGGAGGCAGAGGCAGGAGGACTGCTGTGAGTTCGAGGCAAGCCTAGGCTACACAGTGAGTTCATGGGCAGTCTGAACTACAAAATAAGACCCTGTCTCAAAGAAAAAAAAGCCAGAAAGAAAGAAAGAAAAGGGGAGGGGAGGGGAGGGAGAGGAAAGGAAGGAGAGAGAGGAGGGAAAGAGGGGAAGGGAGGAAAGAGGAGATGGGGAATATCCAGCTTACAAAAGCCATACGGGGCAAGCAAGTTCTTCCAAAGATCAAGAAATAAATATTATAATTATATTAGTAACAAATATTAGTAACCCTAACAATGCTAGCTCCTATTTTTAGCTGATTATGCATCCAACTTTGTTTTATGCACTTTATATATTAATTCATGAATCCTCAGAATGACCATTATAAATACATACTCTTTTATTATCTGTTTTACAGGCAAGAAAAACTAGAATGCAAAGTAGTTAAATCACCAGCCCAAGACTGCAAAACAAAGTGACAGATCAGTTTTCACATCCAAGCAGCATGATACTAGGGTCTCTGCACTTAAAAACTCCTATTCCACTATCCTCTCCTAAAGTATGTATTCTTCTAAATTGCTTTCTCATAAAAGTTAACCACAATATACAAAGGACTTGCTCCTTGAAAATTCGTTACAGTCTTACAATACAGTCACCGAGAAAACAGAACCCACTTCACAGCTCTGCTCTGCAGCCCAGTGAGAAAGCCGTCCTTAACGTGACACTTCCACGGATAATGCTTGTGTTGCCTTGATACTGGTGACCAAGATGCACACTAAGGACTCTTGAGTTATTAGATTTTCCTACCTAATGGAGCATCAAGTTTGATAATGTACAGGCCAAGTACAACAGTGGCCCAATTATCAAATCAATAACTAGGCTGCATGAACTAATACATTATTTTGGGAACTTTTGTTACAGCTTTATCCTTAAGGCTCCAAGCTACACTCCAGAATTCAGATTTCTCCATACCGAAAGATACCAAAACACAGGAGCCACCAGCTCTAAAGGCTAAAAGACCTGAGCTCCAGGGCCATTTCTGTCACTACTGTCTGTCCCCTTTATCTCTAATTCCCACAAGGCACAACTCAAATAAATGGAGTATGACAAGTTCACAGACCACAACACTCATTTCTCCCCGTGCTCAACAACAGATTCAATGTAATCCCAATCACAATCCTAGGGTTATTTTTTAAGAAATTAGAAAGATGCTTCTTAAATTTATATGGAAATACAAACCTATAATATTCAAAACAATCCTGAGGGGAAAAAAAAAGCTGGAGATAGGCTAGAGCTTTAGTTCAGTGGTTCCAGCACCTGCCTAGAAAGCACAAGGCCCTGAGTTTGATCCCCAGTAACCATATACCACAATGCTGGGTGTGGTCACTTACACCCAGCCCATTAGCAGTCAGTACTATACACTACAGTACCAGGCATGGTAGCTCACGCCTTAATCCCAGCACTCAGTAGGCAGAGGCAGGAGCATTGCTATGAGGTCAAGGCTTGACTGGACGACATTGTGAGCTCAGGGCCAGCCAGAACTATAAAAGTGAGACCCTGTCTCTAAATAAATAAATAAAGCAAGCTAGATGATTCACATTATTTAACCTCAAAACTTACCTTCTAAAGCTGCTGAATAAGGACAGAGTAACAACAGGACAGGGCAGATTACAGATCAATGAAAGAGGATAGAACCCAGAAACAGACTCACACTTAAATGGTTAAGTGATTTTTAACAAAGGCAATAAAAATAATCCAATAGACAAAGGAAAGATTTTCCAACAAATGATGAACTAGAATTAGATAGCCATACGGAAAAAATCAGCTCTGCCCCTCATCTCACACCACACACTGAAGTTCATTCAAGATGAATCACAGACCTAAATGTAAAGCCTTAGGCCACAAAATTTTGTAGATGGTAACAGGATGTCTCTGTGACTTACTAGTAGACGAAGGTTTTAAACGGGACACAGACAGCAGTAGCCAAAACGAGGAAAAAATGACAAATTACACTCAGTCAAGATTTAGAGCTTTGGCTTATCAAAAGGGACCACTAACAAAACAAATAGCAGGCCTCAAATTATAGGAAAATATTTTTAAAGCCTGTGTCTGACAAAGACTGGCAAACCAGTTAAAGGACTCCTATAATTCAAAATAAAATTTAAACACAAATAAAAAATGGGCAAAAGATGTGAAGGATGTTTTACAAAAGAAGATACCAGATAAGCAATAACGCATTAAAGAGTGTTTAACATTATGAGTCATCAGGGAAACACAAATGAAAACCACAGTAAGACATCACCACACAATGCTAGGATTTTAAATGTTAGAAACTAAAATGTCAAATAGTCCCAAGGATATGGAGCAACAGGAACTCTCCTGCACTCTGGAGGGAGTCTAAAAAGGAACACGCACTTTGGAGCAAAGTCTGGCATTTCTACTGAACCAAACATAGACGTAACCTATGACCCAGAAATTCCACTCCTCGGAATCTACCCATGACAAATGCAAGCATGAGTCTACACACAGCTGTGGACAAGAAGCTGGGAGCCTTTACTCCTCCAAGGCAACACCAGCTGTCGATCAAGAAGAGGTTGAGGAACATGCTGAGGCCCAGCCAGGAAACCACACGAGACAGTGACTTGCACAAGTGTACACCCTGAAAGTTCCAGTCTAATCTGGGGTGGAAAAGATCAAGAGCGGTGATTTTCTCCAGACGTGAGGGTGTGGGGAAGAGAGGTGGGCAGGCAGCGGGTCGCAACACTGTGCATATACTGGAGTCATCTGGGGACCTTTAGATGCCCATGGCACATGCCCAAGACCACAGGCAGACCCCTGAGACCACTCAGGTGGGGCCAGGCTGCGGGCTTTGTGGGAGCTCAGAGATGACTCCCATACTCAAGAGAGGTGCAGGAGCCACTGCTCTGGGCTGACAGGTGTCATGGCAGGGCTGGGTAACACAAGTGGACAAGTTTATCAAAAATCACAGTTCAGCAGTTAATGTGTACGTTTCATTGTGTATACATTTTACATATTACAGAATTGTAAAAGAAAAAAGGTTAAAAATATGGTAAATTCTTTCTGAGGTACTTTATAGGAAGTAACCTCGATGTCTTCAAGTGTATGAATTTCATTTTTCTAAAAATGGATTGGAGGGCTTGACAAGGATGGATCCTATGGGTTCATATGTACCAAAGCAAGTGTAATAAAATCTTAAAGTCTAGCTGGCAAGTACACAGGTGCCCACTGTAAAACCCTTTCAACCTCCCTGTGCAGTACAAAATGGTGACAGTACGATGCTGGGGGAGCTGGGACACAGGAATTCCGAGGGTTGGCAAGGCCTCAGCTATGTCACCTTTTCGCACCAGGCCTCCTTCTCACCCTCCTGAATCAGGCTCTGATGAGTCCTCAGACTGGGGATCTGTCCTGTGTCAGGCTGTACACCCAGCCAGCCTAAACTCAGACTTGGCCACCTCATTGTGGGCACCGCCCAGGCCCACTGCCCAGCTCCTGGCTCCAGCCCATGGATCCTGCCTCTCGAGATCCCTTGACACAAACTCGGCACTCAGCAGCCCCCTCAGATCCAGGCCCTCCGCACTGCTCCTGGTCCTCTGCAGAGGAGGCCTCGAGTCGGGGTCGCCCACTCCTCCTATCTCCTGTCCATGGCCCATAGCAGCCAAATTCATCCCCAATCACTTGGCAGGGAAAGGGGTGCAGGGCAATCATGAAAGCAACTGGTGGCCAGCGTGGTGGGGCCGCCCTATAATCCTAGGACTCTGTGAGGCTAAGGCAGGAGGATCAGAAGTTTTGTGCAGGACCGGGGATTTAGCCAGTGGTTCCGGCGCCTGTCTTGCAAGCACAAGGACCAGGGTTCGATCCCCGGTAACCACATACAATACTGGACGTGGAGACTCACGCCCAGCAGCAACCAGTACCACATACCACAGTGCCAGGCGTGGTGGCTCACGCCTGTAATCCCAGCACTTCAATCCCAGCACTCAGGAGGCAGAGGCAGGAGGATTGCTGTGATGTGAGTTTGAGGCTGAGCTCAGGGCCAGCCTGAACCACAAAAGTGAGACCCTGTCTCAAAAAAAAAAAGTAAGTTTTGTGCAACTGAGTGATATCTTACAATGAAAGATTCAGAAGGACTAGCAATGTAGCTTATAGTGAGGCTCTTAGGCTCAATCCTCAGTACAGGAAGGAAGGAAGGAAAGACAGAGGGAAGGGAGGAGAGATGGAAGAAAAGGAAGGAGGGAAGGAGGCTGGAAAGACGGGAAGAAGGGAAAGAATACACGTAAAGCAAAATAAAATTTGCAACCAGAGACTAAGAATAACTCAAGTCTGGGATCATCACCAACCACCTAATGAATCAATAGCAAGCTGCTGCCATCCCAGAGCTGCCAGTGTGTGACATCAAGACTGAGCCTGACCACACTTCTCCTCAGCAGGGCTGGGTTTCTGCAGCAGATGCACTTCTGCACGAGTCCATGCTGCAGACTAGCTTCTCTCTACAGTGCAACTTGTATGCCTTCTCTATCTACCCAGGGTGCACAGAGGTCCTGCCAAGGGAGAGAGACTGCTAGCAAATGGCCAGAGAATGGGGGAGGGGGGGTTCATGTACCACTCCCTTGGAGGAACACACACTGGTACTGCAGACATGTACTAATAAAAGGAAGGCCGCTGTGAAGAGCTGAGAGTGACCTTGTGTTTCCCGTGTGCACTGCCATAGGCTCGGCAGCCAGGCATGCAGTTGGCACATACCAAGTATATGATGGAGGGAAGCTCACTAATCCTGAGGCTGGAGTTTCCAAATCCATATCTGTAAACTCTAGCATGTATAAGAGTACATCAGGGAACAGAAAGACACAAAGTCAATGTATTCTGAAACTTTAGACAGAGCTTTAATTGTCCCAGACAATAACTCACTTAAAATAGTTTAATAAAGCAAATATAATTAAAATGATCTTAGGGGGACAATCTGTCAACATATATTAAAATATAATTATCCCAATAATTTCCACTTCTAAGAAAGAAACACGTCTATAAGAGACAAAAAATATGTTCACTCAAGACAGGGTATAATGGCACATGCTTATAATCCCAGCACTCTGGGAGGCCGAAGCAGGATGATTACAAGCTTAGGCTGGGCAATGTACCAAGATCCTATCTCACAATTTTTAAAAATAGGGGTTTAAACTCAGTGCAAAGGCCCTGGGGTTCAATCTATACTACTTAAAAAAAAAAAAAAAAAGGTTATGTTCACTTAGCAAACGACCAGAGGTACTAAAATCCCCACCATCAAGACTAATTAAATAGGTCATGGAGACAATCCTGCAGCCACTGGGCCAGGACAAAGCTTAACTCAGTGCTTAGGGGTAGCAACTCTCCCGATAGGTGGATGCACATAGCAGGTATGGCACAGCATTCCATGAGACCTAAATGTTAAAATGGCAATGTTCATACATGAGCACAAGGCCAAGAGAACCACATCTGGATAAAGCCAGCTGAACAGATAGCAACCCACCCGCTGCCCACAGCCCTGAATGAGGAGCGAAGACATGCACATCTACAGCAGGTACAATGCGCTGGAATGTCATAGAAAGTTGGTAGTCACAAAGCTTAAAAAGAAACAAGGTGTGCTCACATGTAGAAACACACGCAGGCACACATGCACACATGTAGACACACAGAAACACACACACACACACACACACACACGCCCATGTCCATGCCCTTCCTGCAGGCCCTTCACACTTGCCCCCTACATCCAGGCTGAGGCTCACTCAGTCTGACCACAGGGCCCTCGAAGCCACTACAGGCTCCGAGCAAGAACATCTTGCTGCGGACAGGACATCCCAGCACCCACTTAACAAAGGACAGTCTCCTGGGCCAGGGATTTAACTCAGTGGTTCTGGCCCCTGACTTGCAAGTACATGGTCCCGGGTTCAATCCCCAGTAACCACATTTAACAGTGTTGGGCATGGAGACTCACACCCACCAGCAATCAGTACCACATACCACAGTGCCGGGCGTGGTGGCTCACGCCTGTAATCCTAGCACTCAGGAGGCAGAGGCAGGAGGATGGCTGTGAGTTCAAGGCTGAGCGCAGGGGGAAGCCTGAACTACAAAAGCAAGACTCTGTCTCAAAAATAAAGAGAGGACACTCTAGTGTCCTCACGCACCCAAGTGCCCCGTCACCAGTCTCAAATCTTCCAAAGCTTTGTGCAGGATTCACTGTGGGCCCCATCTCACAGCCAGAGGGAGACATGACTGCGTCCTGAGTTCCCTGCCTCTGTCACAGGGAACTTGGAGGTCTCAGGAAAGACCCTCGAGATTTTTGCTTTTATTTAAACATACAACTCCAAGAATGCTTTCCCAGGAAGAGATGCTAAGAGGCTCCAGGAAGACATAAACTATGCTAGGGCTAAGCAATCTGAGATAGAACCAGGCTCAGAAAGTCAGAAGGAGGAAAGGAAGGAGAGGAGGCGCCTCACTACGCAGCCAGGAAACACTAAGGACGTGCTGCCAGTCCAAAGGGTCGCTAAGGCCGGGAGAACTGAACTTCTCCTTTTCTCCCTCCGTGTCTTATCCGAGCCCCCACCACACCCCCCACCACCAGGGCTACAACCAGCTGTAGCTGCCACAGGAAAATACAATATATGCAAGACTCTCGGACCCACATATCCTGGAGCTCTGGAGCTCGGAACTACACGAACAAAAGGTTAAGAGAAGGGGGACGGAGTAGAGGGAATAAAGGCTTAAAGATTAAAGTCACAGGCAGAGACAGACGGCTCCGTTTTTTAATAACTGAAAACACGAGTTTGGTCTGAATGTGCCCATTGTTTGGCAGAGGGGGCTGTCTATGCAGGCAGGACTGGCTGGCGACAGGACTGCCTTCCCATCAGAAGCACGATTTACCAAAAGCGGGGAGGCCGGACCGACCTGGGCCTGAGCTCTGTTTACAGACGGGTGGAGAACAACAGCCAGGTGAGCAGCCAGGGCAGCAGCCCCGGGCCCGGAGGACAGCAGGACTGGAAAAGAGGGCTCTGCTCACGGGCGCTCCAGGAGTGGGGACCTGGTTCCCGCTTTTTGCTCCAGAGGCTGCTGGGACTGTAGACTGGTGCACTCTTCTGAGAAGCCACTCTGCAGTCAGAGGCTCAAAAATGCATCTGCCCTTCAGCCCTGCAATTCACTTGCAGGCGCCCAGCCCCAGGAAATAATCCAACTCCGGGCAGACCTTGATGAACAAAGATATTCTCTGTGGCATGACTTACAACAGCAAGAAATCAGAAACAACCTGAATATCTAATGCTAGCGGGGATAGTTAGTGTTTATTTATTTATAATCTGCCTTACTGTAAAAAGGATGTAAAGCAGCTTACAAAAATACACAGAACAAAGAGGGAAAATGCAAAAGGAGGAATCAAAGTAACACAGGGAAAATATATTACTTTAAAAACCAAGGCCAGAGCTGGGCTGCAAATTCCTAAAACACCGTGAACATCCAAACTCTTCCTTTGGGGGCACAAGATAAAACTGCCACTGCCAACACCGGGAACGACAGCAGCTACAGTTTGTTGAATACCTTCTGTGTCCCTCTCACCCTCTCAGTAACCCAACAAGGTACTTGTCAGTCTGCCTCCCTCGAGCCGGAGGCCAGCCAGGGCCAGTGAATGACAGGCACAAGTTTGAACACAAATTTCTCTAAGTCTGTGCTTTCCACACCACCACATGCTTAACTAAACAGTACATTCACACGGTAGGACGCCTGCAGCCATGAAAAAGAGATGCTTACAGAAAGAGGTTAATGGTGTGGGAAAAATACTTAAAATACAATGTCAGGGTTAAAAGCCAGAGGAAAAGCTACATGCAGTGCCTCATTTCAACCATGTATTTCCTATAGTTTGGCCTATAATCTAAAAATAACTGGGAAAAAAGTCTTTGTATCTGAAAGACATGCAGAGGCCGCTGCAATCTTACACCGCACTGCACACACCCCTCCCACCCACACATCTACTCACTGTCTTAAATTCAAGCTCTACATAGCTGAAGAATCACAGCACAGACAAGGAGACTCAGCAAAGGCAAATCCTGTGTCTCTGTGCACAGTCGTTCTGGCCCTGACCACTGAACAACTCGAGAGTGTTTTATCTGCAGATATTTGGGGTTAAGTGTCAGAAGACAAGTTTATAAATCAGACTACTTCCTGCCCGTTTTTCCCTTCGGATACATACTCACAGAGTTGTAGACGCACATTCTCAGGCTCTGATGACGGCCCACTAGGATGAGGGCTCCATGTTCCAGGAACCCCAGGAAGGGACCAGGGCAGGCCCTGAAGGGTCACTGCCGCCAAGACTAGCTGGATCACTGCTGTTTCCAGAGGGTCAGTTCTACACTTGGAGCTCAAACACCAGGAGACAGTGATGGGCATTTTGCTGGGAGAAGAGCTTCCCCAAGTTTCACAAGGGCCTCTCTATGAACAAGAGAGATCTGCTGGTCCCCATCATACTAAGAATCAGGCCAAATCCATTGGCTTTAGGTTCTTAGCCTGTAACCAAACACCAGCTTGTCTGTGTTGCATGGATGCTGGGAAAGTTTCAGCATCAAAACTGACAGAGCAGCTGGGTGTGGTAGCACACACCTGTAATACCAGCACTCAGGAGCCTGAGGCAGGAGGATCGCCACAAGTTCAATTGGGTCTGGCACACGCCTTGCAAACACAAGATCCCAAATTCGATCCTCAGTATCAATTAAAAAGAAAAGAAAAAGCTGACAGAGGAAAGTACACGTTCATTACCTAGGCACATGAATATCCACCCCGAGATGGGGGCTTGGGTCAGGTCCCTCACGCCCTGCCAGACACAAAGGATCTGATCAATGGCAGAGAATCCAAGTTTGACTTTGCGTGGGGCTCTTCCTGTCAGCCACCAAACACTGCTCAGCCCTAAGACATAAGCTTGGGTTTCCATCAGAGATAAAAGAATAACAATTTCCCAAGAGCTATTTAATGACTTCGTTAAAACTTGCCTCACCATTACCAAGGAGTTAATCACCCACCCGAGGAGCCAGCTTCAGCACCTCACTGCAATACAGTCAGCTGTGTTTTGGTTATCTGAAAGGAGAAGAAATATTTTACATGCTTTAATATTTAAACAAATAGAAAGAAGGCAGATTTCTTTCATGTTTCCAACCCCAAAAGCCACAAAACAGCTTGGCCCCTAAACTTTGAAATAAGTTTAGACTAAAGGAAGTATCTCAATCTGCCAACAGACTCTAGGCAAAGACTGTACGAAATATTCATTTTATTGCTGCTACTGGGTAGCATCCCAGTGCTCCAAGAAGGCAATGCATGGGAGAAGGGAACAAGCAGTGTCACCTGACAATGCACATCACCTCCCAGCACCCCAACGTCTGCTGGTCCTCCTTGAAAGAGGTCCAGGAAGAGGATGAGGAGCACACAACTATAAACTGGAAATATGCACTATAGAAATTTTGGAAAATACTGGAAAAGAGGATAACCTAGGAAAAAGCCTATAATCCAGCACTCTGGAGGCTGAGGCAGGGAGACAACAAGTTTGAGTCAGCTCAGCCTGGGCAACTAATAAGCTTAGCAAAACTCTGTCTCAAAATAGAAAATAAATAAACACACATACAAATTACATCTGTTTATTTTTAGGGCTGAGGGTATAATTTAGTGTGAAGGTCCCAGCTTCAATCCCCACTGAAAAAAGAAAAAAAAAATCCTTCTTTATAAAAGCAAACTCAAAGTCACCTGTGTTGCCAATAACTGAAATGAGCCACAGTTAACATTCAGCATCTTTTCTTTCTTTTTCTCTTGGCTATGCATTTTGCAAGTTACTGAATTAAGATGAAACAGAACCCCTTGACCTGCTTTTTCACTTAGCATTAGATTTCACAACTGTCAAGTCTTCAAAACCCCTTTGCAATTATCACTGTAAGGGATGCATGAACTATCTAAGAGGCTTCATTGGGTGGCTCTCAATTCTTTGTTCTTTTTTTTTGTGAGACAGGGTCTCGCTTTTTTTTTGTGGTTCAGGCTGGTCCTGAGCTCAGCCTCAAACTCACATCACAGCAATCCTCCTGCCTCTGCCTCCCGAGTGCTGAGATTACAGGCATGAGCCACCACGCCCAGCACTGTGGTATGTGGTACTGGTTGCTGCTGGGCGTGAGTCTCCACATCCAGTATTGTATGTGGTTACCGGGGATTGAACCCGGGTCCTTGTGCTTGCAAGACCACTGAGCTAAACCCCCGGCCCTCAATTCTTTGTTCTTGTAAGTAATGCTGCAAAGAACATCTTTGTGCAGACAGCTCTAGGTCATCTCAGATTATTTCGTACAAGATAAATTATAAAACCACTGAGTGGAACTTACTTAAGAATCCAGAGAGATTTTCCACAAATCCCCTGAAAGCCTGCACTGAGTCAAAGCCCTGTAATAACCCATCACCATTTTCACACCCCCATCAGCCCTGCCAGGCCCTGCCGCCCAGGGCGCCTTCACCTGCACGGCTCTTTCCTGTCCTGTGCCAGGAAAATGAATGTGAAAATGTCCAGAATGGGCCAGAGCCTGCTTTAGGCCGGAGCCCAGCACCCTCCCACCAGGAAGACTGCAGTGAGGAAGCCTCAGGACGCTCCGCCTTCCATCCTACTGTTTCTGTTAAAAACACTAAGCAGGTGTCCAGGCTGCTTTGCAAACTGGAGAAACTTCATGTGCCCAGAAGGAAAAGAAAGGAGGATGCAGTCATAGGCTCCCTGGAAATGCCCAGGTGCTGCCTAAAAGAGGCCGCCGCCTTGGGACTGCTTTCGGTGTTGTTTGGTACCGGGCCTTCCTCTACATTACGCCCTGGAGGGAATCAGTCTTCCCATGACCCCCTTACAGGCGCAGGTGACACTCCACAGAAAACAGCCACAGGCACCTTGGCCCATTCTCTTCCGCTGCCCTCCACTGGAGGACAAGCCGGAGGACAGCAGAGGTCCTTGCTCGGAGCGGAGGGCATCCTGGAAGAAGAAGGGCAGAGTGGTTAACAGAGACAGCTCTGCGGTGGACGAGCTATGCCCAGACCCGCTGTCATTCAGTGTGCAGTGATCTTAGTCACTTTCCTCAGTGGGGCACAGCATCAGGAACAACAATGCCACCCTTCAGGGGTCCCAGTGAGGGCCAGAGAGGTCATGCTTATAAAACACGTGATCGGTGTGATGGCTGATACAAAGCAAAGCAGTTAATTCATTTTTAATGATACTTTTAAATCATTATAACCTTCCAAATAGGCAATGATCATTGGTGGGGAAAAGCACAGGAAGTGAATGAATGCAGGAGAGTAGACCTTGGTACCCCAGACCCAGCATGGCCCCAGTCAGCCCAAGAGCAGCCCCTTCCGGGTGGCCCTGGCCAGAGGAAAGCACTGACCCTGCCTCTGCCTCTCTTTCAAAGCCACCCTGCAGAACGCTCCGTTTCTAGCACTTTTCAGACTTGCACTGGGGCCCTACCTGTGTTAGAGCACTCATATCCCCCCAAGATCCCAAAGAGGACCTCAGTGACACATAAAGACAGGAGCTATGAGGTCTGGGGAGATCTGCAAGAAGACAAACTGCTACCAACCTGCAAGGCCCTCCTGCCTGTCCCCAGCCAGAGGGTGCCACAGCTCCAACTCTTACCGCAGCCCTAAGAGCAGCACTCCCAGGTGTCAGTCAAGTACCGTCCTGTGGAGGTTAAGTGGCACTATCAAAAATGAAAGCTAGAATCTAAAACCCAGGCTCTGTTTCATAGTGCTGAACCATCCAAGAGTTAAAGCAAGTTTCTCTGCCTGAAAGTTTAACTGGCCTCTTTTTGTTTTGAGACAAGGTCTCACTTTTGTAGTTCAGGCTGGTCCTGAGCTAACAAGGCAGCCCAGGCGAGCCTCGAACTCACAGCAGTCCTCCTGCCTCTGCCTCCCGAGTGCTGGGATTACAGGCGGGAGTCACCGCGCCCAGCACTGTGGCCTGTGGTACCAGGGATCGAACTCAACACCTTGCACTTGCAAGGCAGATGCTGGAACCACTGAGCTAAATCCTTGGCCCAAGTGGCCGCTTGAAAAATAAAAAGTACAAATACAACTGGCACAAGAGTAAAACATTGTAAAAACACACTTCTTCAGTCCAGGAACAGCCTGGCCATCCGCATTCTGGCCTGGGTGTCAAGGCAGGAGGAGCAGTGACAGAGAGATCATGGCAGCAGGATAGGTGAGTCCAGAGTCCAGCCTCGAGAGCCACAGACACACCCTTCACTGAGTGCTGGACGACAGCAGGCTCAGGCACAATAGTCACATTCTGCACTGGAGGCAACCACATCACACAGCAACAGGCTGAGGTCCAAAGGGACGAGATGGCCCAAGGCCACTAGCCAAGACCCAGCACAGCCAGAGTTCCGCCAGGTCAGGGAGCCCTATCATCACGTCAGCCTCACTCTACTCTGTCCCACACTGGGACCCCACAGCTTTCATCAAAGAACTACAGTCTTGTTTTTTTAAACCCCCCTTTTCAAGCCAAGAATTTAGCTCAGTGGCACTGCTGCCCGCCTGGGAAGCACAAGGTTGAGTTTGATCACCAGTATCGAAAATAAATAAATAAATAAAAATTTATTTTCCCTTTAGAGGACAATTTATATTATTCTCTCCAGCAGTTCCACTCCTAAGCACGTACCAAGGGACTGAAAACACACAAACGCTGCTCACAATAGGCAGAAGGCGGAAGGACCCAAGTGCCCACCAACCAATGAATGAAAAACAAGATGTGGACTACACACACTCTGCCTTATTCCTCAGTCTTCAAAGGGAGAAAATTCTACAAGGTAAAGGTGGAGGAGACAAAGACGTCATGCTAACAAAACAAGCCAGAAGTGAAGGCCCCAGAGTGCATAATTCTGTTCAGTAGTGTCAAAAGCAGCCAACTCACGGCTTAATAACGTGGCACAGTGAGTAGAGGGGCACAGGAAGAGGCAGAGGGGTATTTTATGGGCACAGGGTCTCAGTTCAGTATGATGGAAGAGTCTTAGATGGTGGTGATGGTTGCATAAGTTAATGACACTGAAATGTACACTCAAAAATGGTGACAATGACAAATTTTGTGTTCTATGTATTTTACCACAACAAAACAGGGAAACATACATGACTGCTATCGACACCAGTCAGGCCAAAGCAGAAGGCACTCATGTACCCAGCAATGTCAATGTGCTCCGCCTTCCATGAGATGCCAGCCCAGGTCAGAGAGCAAGACCTAGGCCCAGCCTCTCGCGGTCAAAGGGACCTGCTCATCAGGTGCTCTGTGCCACATAATCAGGCAGCCCTTGCCACATACTTGGCATTGTGGTGGGGAACTAACTATGGGAGTCTCCATGACAAAGCCCTGTCACCAAGCTGGACTCCACAGGTACCCACGGTCCTTACTATAAGTATCCATGTCCCACAGACCCAACCTGGTAGGAAAGGCCACTTCCCTTTAGGCTGCACCCACTTTGCAAGAAAGAGTCTCTGTGGTGCTTCCAGGAGAGGATCCTGGAAGGTCACCATGCACTCACAGCACAGTGCTCCTGGGGATCAAGAACTCAGAAGCCCAGGGAAAGGGGCTGGGGCCAGCAGACTGCAGATGAGGCAGCAAGGGCATGCAAGGGGGGCTGCTGGCAGTGTACCGCACTTGTACAGTCAAAATGTACAAGGACGTTAGGAAACAGTCAATTAGATGTGATACTGTGGAATAATAATACCAAAGGTCTGGAGTGGAACGCATTAGCTATGCATTCCAAATACCTGATTCCAGAGCCCGGTCTGCGAGGCGGATACTTTCACCATCCAGTACAAAGGGTCAACAATACCAAGGCCGCCAAACTTCTGCCTGGGGGCCATGTGGCAGCTGGCCAGGAATCCCAAGGCTGCACCTGATTGGCATAAAACACAGCCAAATGGAGCCCCTTTCATCTATCCCACGGAAGAAGGGCCCGGGGCGGCACCCTCGCCCTACCTGCCAGACCCCCTCGGGAGTGCTGGGAAGCTCGCACCACTCTCCTCATACCCGAGGCATGCCCTTCTCTCCCAGGCAGCCTGGCTCCTCCCAACTGTGTGCCCCGCTCACTCTACTTCCTAACTTGGGCTTCCTCCTTGCTCGCCTTCCTCCTTCCACACAGATGCCAGCCTCTCCCCTCCACCACAGGGCCAGGGTGAGCTCTGCAAAGCCCAGATCTCTCCTTCCCTGCTCAAACTCCAAAAGATGCCTGCTGCCTCCAGAAAAGCACCTACATGACTTGGCCAAGACTCAAGCTCTTCCTAACTGGCTCCCAACCAGCAGAACTAGATGGCTCCTGGCTGCTCACACCTGCGATCCAATCACACACCTCCTCTGGGCCGTCCACACCACCAGATCCTGATGCGCTGAAGCCTCTGCACAGACAGTGCCCACGTCCTGGAACTCTCCAGCACCAATCTGCCACCAAATATGACCCCAGGTAACCACCCCACTTCTGTCTTAACAAACAGGGTGTTCAATGATGAAGATGGGAGGGGTAGCTCAATGGTGTCACACCTGTCTAGCAAACACAAAGCCTTGAGTTTGATCCTGAGTAATTAAAAAAAAAAAAAAGAAAGAAAAAAGATGGAGGGCCAGAGATTTAGCTCAGTGGTTCCGGTGCCTGTCTAGCAAGTGAAAAGTCCCTGGTAACCACATACCACAATGCCAGGCGTGGTGGCTCACACCTGTAATCCCAGCACTGGGGAGGCAGAGACAGGAGGACTGCCTTGAGTTTAAGGGTAGCCTGGGCTACAGAGTGAGTCTAGGACCAGCCTCAACTACAAAGTGAGATCGTGTCTCAAAAAACTAAAAAAAAAAGATGGAGGGGGCAGAGTGCTAAAGGCTGTGGAGCTTCCTGCTGTTCTTTCCAGCACTGCATCTTCAGGGTCAAGTGTGGCCTCTAAAGCACTGGCATTACCAAGCCAGGAGAGATGCTTCCACACTGCTTTGAACCTGCGCCTGGCACTGCACTTAGGCCTCCTGAGACAGCCTCCCCAGAGCCAGCCTGCCAGCGCCAGGTGTCTAGGGAGCTGGAGCAACAAACAGCACCCTCCAGCTCTCAACAGCAGTCTCTTGACACCTAATCCCTAGGCTCTGGGACACATGGGTTTCAGAGTAGAGAACTTCATAAAAAGTAGTTCAAAAACAGACTGGACAAATAAAGCAATGAGACAAAACTAAGAATCCAAAGAGTTCCATACTTATATCCCGTGACTTTTACCAAGCATGCCAGCACACAAGGGGAAATCACAGTTTTATCAACAAACAGTACTGGGTTAACAAGACACTCACGAGCAAAAGAAATAGGTTGGACCTCTCTCTCACACCACATACAAAAACAAACTCCAGGGCCAGGGATTTAGCTCAGTGGTTCCGTTGCCTGTCTTGCAAGTGCAAGGACTTGGGTTCGATTCTTGGTAACCACATACAATACTGGGTATGGAGACTCACACCCAGCAGCAATCAGTACCACATACCACAGTGCCGGGCGTGGTGGCTCATGCCTGTAATCCCAGCACTCAGGAGGCAGAGGCAGGAGGATTGCTGTGATGTGAGTTTGCGGATGAGCTCAGGGCCAGCCTGAACTGCACAGCGAGACCCTGTCTCAATAAATACATAAATAGAGGGGTCGGGGGGTTAGCTCAGTGGTTCCGGCACCTGTCTTGCAAGCGCAAGGACCGAGGTTCGATCCCCGGCAACCACATACCATACTGGGCATGGAGACTCATGCTCAGCAGCAACCAGTACCACATACCACAGTGCCGGGCATGGTGGCTCACGCCTGTAATCCCAGCACTCGGGAGGCAAAGGCACGAGGACTGCTGTGATGTGAGTTGGAGGCTGAGCTCAGGACCAGCCTGAACCACAAAAGCGAGATCCTGTCTCAAAAAACTTAAAAAATAAATAAATAAATAAATAAATAGAAAGAAAGTGAAAAGACAATGGAATATTATACAAGGATGACCCTCATAAATGTTATATGAAGCAAGCCTGGCACATCAAGGCAAGCACCACATGTTCTTTCCAAGTGTGGCAGTTCAAAAGTTAGTCTCCTATAACTAGAGATCGGATTTGGGCTGAGGATGTGGCTCAGTGGCACACTGCCTGCCTGCCAATCATGAGGCCCTAAGTTTAATTCCTGGTATAAAAAAATAGACTAGCCATTATCAGAGGCCGGAAGATCAGGTGGGGTAAAAACAGGATGATTAATGTACACAAAATTACATTTAGTTTAGGAGGGTAATGTTCCACAGCGTAGGATAACTGATTTACAGCAATTAAACAAATATTTCAAAACAGTCCAGAGATCTTGAATGTTCCCACTACAAATGTCTGAGGTGAAAGATATGCCAATCACCTTGCATGGTCAGGACATGTTATTTCCACGTAGCGAAGCACTGTACTACACTCCAGAAATATACGTAACTATTAACTGTCAATCTTTAAAAATGCTTTAATGGGACCAGAGATTTAGCTCAGTGGCACTGCGCTTGTCTCACAAGCACAGTCCTGAGTTTGATCCCCTGTGTGTAAGTGTGGGGAGTGCTTTACTGTATTTTTAAGTAAAAACTCTCAGAATGGAAGATGTATTTCTAAATCATATATCCAAAAAGGAACTAACTGGAAGACTAAAAACTCTTACAACTTAACGATAAAAAGACAACCCAATTTAAAAATGGGCAAAGAACTACATAGGCATTTCTCCAAAGAAGACAGATTAATAGCCACATAGAAGATGCTAAACATCACCAGTCATCAGGGGAATGCAAATCAAAACCACAATGAGATAGCACTTTTTACCCACTGGGATGGGTATAATCAAACAGGCAGACAGTAATAAATGTTGGCAAGGATGTAGAGAAACTAGAAATCTCCTCCACTGCTGGTGAGAATATAAAATGGTACAGCTGCTATGGGAGACAGCTTGGCAACTCCTCAGAAAGTGAACAGAGTTAGTACAGGATCAGGCAACCCTGCTCCTAGAGATGCACCCAGGAGAACTGAGAAGCCTCAACCTGTCTACTCACAGCAGTGGAAACAACTTAAATGCCTAGCAACTGATGGATTTTTAAAAATGTGGTCTATTGACACAAAAGAATATTATTCAGCCTTTAAAAGAAATGAAACAAAGGGCTGGGGATTTAGCTCAGTGGTTCCAGAGTTTGGATCCCCGGCACCACATAGCACAAAGCTGGGCGTGGTGGCTCACGCCCACCAGCAATCACTACCAGACGCCACAATTACAGGTGGCTCACACCTGTAAACCCACCACTCAGGAGACAGAGGCAGGAGGATTGCTGTCAGTTGGAGGCTGGCCTGGGCTACCTAGGGGCTCAGGGCCAGGCTGAAATACAAAAAGCAAGTCCCTATCTCAAAAAAAAAAAAAAAAAGGAAAAGATGTGTTGGTGCACACCTGTAACCTCAGCACTCTGAGAAGCTGAGGCAGAAGGATCACTACTCAAGCCCAGCCTAAGCAATTTAGTGACTTACTGAGATTTTTCTCTCAAAAGAAAAAAAGCCCTGGATTCATCCTCAGTAAAGAAACAAAAAAAAGGAGGGCCAGGGATTTGGCTCAATGGCCCCCTTGCAAGCACAAGGTCCTGAGTTTGATGCCCAGCATTGCACACACACAAAAAAGTAATAGTTTTTTTTGTTTTTGTTTTTTAAGGATAATTGTTATTTTCTTCAATTTAAAAGTCAACTTGGAAGAAAATGTAAGGGAGGCTCACAGCCCACAGCCCACACTCTGCAGACTCGCAGGAATCCAGGCACAGGGAAACCAAGGGAAAAAAGAAGCGACACACTAATGAGGCCCTGCCATGTGCCAGGCTTGTCCCCACTGGGACACAGAAGATAAGGTGCTGCTCTCTGAGCTTTACACACAGAGACCCTGCAGTCCAAAGATGACACGTCTCAGGCCAGGCCATGCCCATTCACTCATCCATTTATTCCTTCGTTCCCTCAGAGCAGCGCCAGGGACAGAACCCAAGGCTTCACACGTGCTAGGTGGGCTCTCTACCACTGAACTCTGCCATTTCTAATCAGCCACACTCCAAAGCCTTCCTTGGGAAGGATGAAGATGCAAGAAAACAGTGTAAGATTTGCTGTGAGTGAAATTCAGTGAGTGGAGAACCACATCAATGGTGTGCGCTCAAGTCTGGGGAGTTTACGGGAGGCCAGCACAGCCTCATGGTCAAGATCTCTGGGGCCCCACGATGGGAGTCAGCTGCTCCCCATTCTCCAATGGACGGCCCTCCACAGAAATCTACTGGGTTCAGATTTTGAGTCACATACACAGAAGGACGGAAACAGTGTCTGACTTATTAGAGGTCATCAGGATTAAATGAGATCACACAAGTCAAAGGAGTGAGGGCAGTGCCTGATTCAGTTGAAGCACAATGCCAGCTGCTGGAAAACTAGTGAGAACACTGGTTGCACCTTGGCCCAACTCCTAGCAGGTACGTGTGATAAGAAACCCTTCTCACTAGAATAAGTCTAGAGCTCAGAAAGTCACCAGTCCTCATTTATCTACTAAAGTGGTGAAACCAGAATTCAAGTGTGGGTCAGTGGGATTCCAAAGAAAGACAAGATTACAGAGCACAGGAAAGAGTAGATGGAAGTCAGGGGTGTGAGTGCATACCTGTAGCCCCAGCACTTGCAAGGCTGAGACAGGAGGTTCACTTAAGCCCAGAAGTTTGAGGTCATCCTGGGCAACACAAAGATGCCACCTTACACTGGAAGGCGCAGTCTCTGCCTGCTCCTTCTCCCCGGTTAGCCCACCTATCCCCAGAGCAACCCCACCTGGGCGCCCAGCAGAAGACGAAGTCTTCAAGAGGTCTCTGCAGCGGCAGGGCTGGAAGCCCTCTGGCCTCTCTGGGCAAGGGCGGTGCCGGCACCAACTGAGAAGGCAGTGTCCGTGGCATCTGCAAAGCCTGGGAGCGAGGGCCCCAGGGTGCAGAGGGCTCTGTGTTCAGGATCTGAGCTGGGAGCACAGATGTCAGTGCAAGTGTTCAGAGCTGAGGCCTTTCAGACAGCACAGGCCAAACTTGGGGGTAAGGCTGCTGGACACAGGTCGCCCTATCTCCACAAGCGCTGCTAAAGAGCAGCATGTGTCTGTGCTGGGAGAGACGCAGGCCGAGCCAGAGCCAGGCAGAAGTTGTGCCCTTCTCTTATGTCCTTCAGCATTAGTTGAGTTTTCTACCATGTACACACAACCGTGCATCAAAACACGACACTTATTTTTCATGTTCAGGGGGCAGCCTTTCGGCCGCAGCAGGGCGGTTATCTAACCTGTCTGAGTCACCTTCTCTTCATTCACTTAAGAAACAAAAACCAAACTCCTTCCAGAGCTGTGAAGGGATCTGGCAAGCGAGCATAGAATAATAGGCAAACGCCGAGCTTTATTATCCTTGCTGCTGTCCATAAACTTAATCTAGGCATCTTCTCCCACTAAGAAAAACAAAATAACCCCGATCGAACAGCTCTAAGCCTGCACTGCTTGTTTCCTTTCTGGCTCCTCAGGAAAAGTTGAAGAACAGCTTCAGAAGCCCACTCCCCCTGCTCCGCAGAAAGACCCTCAAAGGAAGAACAGTGCAGAAGCCCTCAGCGCCGTCTCCACCAGCTGCTGCCAGGAGCTACTTCACTATGCACCAAGGTTTCTTTTTGGTTTTGGTTTTGGTTTTGTTTGGGGTTCTCCTAAATCTGGAGTTGGGATGGGAGCTGGCAGTATCCCTGAGAACCAAGGGCCAGGGTGGAAAATACAACAGTGCTCACAATGCCCACCGGGTGCCAGGCGCATGTGATCTGAGGAGAAGAATGTCGGCACGGGCTGTGGGTCCCTATGGGAGGACAAAAAACAAACAGACAAACTCAGAGAGCCTTCCACGCGCAGAAAGGAGCTTGAGAATGGGAACAATGACAGTTATTCTCCAAGCATTTTATCCTTCATCTAAGAGAGAAAGGCTGTTGCACTGCATGCAGAGGCACAGCTCTACAGGAAACCTTGAAGGCGCTTTACGAGGGAGCCAACCACACACCCACTCATGCGTGGCTGAGTCCCCGCGTCACCTGCCAAAGGACACGGTCAGTCAGCCATGCATTCCTAGACCATGTCCTGAAGAAGCCCTGGAAGAGATCAAGGCTGCATCATTTACTGGTTTGATAGTTTGTTTTCCCTGCCGGAATTGGGAATTGAACCCAGGACCTTGACACTAAGCTATGTCCTCAGCCCTTTTTACTTTTTATCTTGAGGTAGCCTTTATCAGGGTAGCCTTGAACTTATGATCTGGCTCAGTGTGGGCTGCCACCTGGCTATATGCTCCTAAGGGATGAGTACATCCCCAGCTAAAAGGCTGCTGCTCCTCAGAAGTGATCTTCTCTCCAGTTACTGAGGCCTAAATTCCTGAAATTAAGCAGATGGTCAAATCAAAGCATTCAGAAGGAAAAGGTTTCCACAACATAGGAAATAAAGGGCTGTGGCACTCCGGCAGCTCTACATGTCTACATTTTTCATTTTTAAGTCATATCTGATTTTCAAAGACTAAGCTTTACCATATAACCCAGAGTCCCTCTCTTCTAAAGTAACAATCCCAGGCCACAGTAGCACTACAGTTCCCAGGACCACAGGGACCAGGGCGGCAGGCCAGGGTCTCAAGAGCAGCTCAGCCAAGGAAGCTGCGTTTCCACCGCGCTGCGCCTTAGTCTTCCTCTACTTTCCCAGTGTTAAAGACAAGCAACCTCGTCTCCTCTAGACTGCAGTACAGCCACGGTGTGCAAAGCCAAGTGTTACACAGTAAAATCTGCATCGAGTCTCCGAGTGTTTCCAGGTGAGGAAAAAAACAGATGCACAGCCTCCCCGACCGGGTCCTCATGGTCAGGAAGTCGCAGGACAATCTGGGGGAACACCTCTCAATTTACAGGGCACATGTAGGCTTAGCCGTAAACCTAAACCCTTTTTGGTTTTGTCTAAGTGCTAGATCTGACAGGACAAAAACATCCTCACATTCTTTGATTTGTTCAGCAAATAATTTTTTTCAACAATAAGAATAAAAAAAAAATCAAGTTTCTACTCAAGCTGCTAAGATCAAAAAGTAAAAAAAAAAAACAAAAACTAACTTGAGGACCTGGAGTTTCCTCTTGTGAAGCATAATGCAAAAACAGACCAAAAAAATTTTAAAGCAATTATTCCCTCTTGTATGTTTCAGTAGTTAAATCTGACAATTTGAGGTGTCTACTCTCGAACAAGAATCTCAAACAATGGGTTTTTATCTACCTCAAAAAAAAAAAAAGTATAGATCTTTGAGAAGGAATTTTTTTTAACTCTGATAAGACAGTAATCTCCCACCCTGCTGACTCAAAGGTACTTGCATATTAATTGCTTCAGACCCCCAAAATCCCTGCTGAACTGGCTAAATCGTGGGCCAAATTCAATAATCCAGCAACCTCCCATTCAATGCCTCACCAAGATAACTTTGCATGTTTAATTTAAAAGTACCGATCGCTGTGAAATGAAATGCTAACGCAAGCCCGTCTGCCGCCCAAACCATCGCCAGCCTAGTCTCTGATGGACAAGCAGCAAGTTGCAGAGCTGAGACTTCGAGCAGCCTCCGGCCACCGAGGAAAACACAGCTTGCCATCTTTCTTCCAAACGGTATCTGTTCCCCCAAGTCAAACTTTTAAAACACGCCCCTGTAGGTTAATTTTCCTGATACACAGGCAGGGAGATCTGGCCCCAGATACTCAAATATTATCTATCTTGATGGTATCTGATTAGCAAGAAATACACAACTCTCTGGCCAATGTGAATGCCTGTGCTATTCTAGCTGAACTGACCTAAGGCGCTTTTTCCTTTCTCTTTTGCAACTGTGTTCCATGTTTGACCCCTCGAATTTATTTTAAGTAGTTTTGCAAACAGCTTCCTCTCTCCCTTCCTCCCCCATGCAGCCAGCAGCTCACGTTTCGAGCACACAGAACATGTTTTGTGCACCTTGGAAAGTGGCACTAAGGGAAGCGGAGAGCCTGCTTTCCGTAAAATCGGAGCCAGAAATCGGTCCCATTCATTCAAGAGACCAAAACAGTATCAAGGCCTAATTTGTATTTTAATGAAACAAGTAGGAATTAAAGCAGTGGTTCTCCCTACCTGCCATGTAAATACAAGGCTGGTGTCACAGTAAACGCACTCAGAAACATATCTGAAATTCCAGCATCTTTTCACTGCTTAGCAACAGCCTCGTACTAATCACCATAATCAAAATACTTCATTGGAGCTTTTCAAACCAAACATCTAAAGCTTGTTCAATAACAGTAACAACAATAACTGCTACAATAAAATAACAATTACAATAATAACAACAACAGGGATTTGGAGATTAATGGAAGAAGGGACAGCAAACAATGAGAAGCAGTTTTTGGTCTGTGGTAAATAACAAGGTTTTGACAGACAATACAGGAAAAGAACAGCGAATCAATCTGAATTCATGTAGGGTTCTGGGCTTCGGGAATCATAAATGTCCCATTGTAAAGGTTTCAATGTGAATTTTCAAAACAACAAACAGTAAAAATGAGTGTCAGAGGGAGAAAAAGTGCCATTTGTCATTGTACTTTACACACTATTTCTACGATATGCTTGCCTCATAGAGGCAAGAGAACCTACCTTCAGAAAGTTTCTTTTTAAAATGCTCCTCTCTAAGTACGTCGGGGTCTCAACAGAACAGCAGCAAAGCATGGTCCCAGCTTAGGAATCACCCACAGGGGGTGGTCGCGTCTTCTCCCCCAGGGTCTTTGGGAACTCAAACTCCCAGGCTCTCCTCAGCTCCCAAATGCATGTTTCTTACCAAAACTACTTCTAGTTTCACTTTTTATGCTGGCAATTTTCATGAGACAAAAACACATCTAAATGTTTCATGTTACAGGAAAATAAGGTGATTTTTTTTATTTCTCAAAGTCACCTAAAGGACACATTTTTGAGACAATTAAAATGATCTGGTTCTAGAACAACAAAATCTTCACTAAAACACAGCCAATCCATGCATTTTTACTGCATAACTGACTTTGGGCTGTCCTGCCTGCTATGTTCGTTCTGGCAATAATATAATTATGCTGTGTTTCTACACGTGGACCAGTGTACCCACAAGATAACCCGAAACTCTGAAATTCACCTTCAAGTCCAGTGTTTGTGTCAATGGCACTTTTTTGAGAGCCAGATGGTATACACATTTGAGTAAAGAATGTCTACCTATCCGTTATTAGGACTGCGATTTCTCCAATCAAACTCAGCGTTATCTACTATCTCCCGCTCTTCTCTCAAATCAATTTTCTCTGCAAATCAATTTTCCTGTTTATAAAAACAAAGTTGTGCTTGCTCTTCTAAGACAAATATGACAAAACTGGGTATCTTGACTTTTTTTTTTTATTCACATCCATTTCCTACTTAGTTCAAGCGATCGATGCTGCAGCAAAATGCAAAATGAAAAGAGGTGGGCAGCTCTTTAAAGTCTGATGAACTCCTGATAAGAAGTTCCTTACCATCCCTAAAGAGCTCCTTACCATCCTCACCTGGAATATTTCTGGCTCAGCTGCAAATGCGATGCTTCCAGAAATTTTAAAGTCAATGAATCTTTTAAGAACTTCTAGAAAGGTGTAATGTTTTATTGATAGCTTTAAAACTTAAAAATAGATCGTTTATATTTGATGCACATGCATGCCCCCCAAATCAACAGTAAATCAAGCAGGGAAAACTATCTCCCTTTTGAAAAGTCAGTACCCCAACACATCTGTTTTTTAAAAAAATTTACAGTTTCTGGATCTTTCCCTTTCTCACACAGGCCTTTCCCGGGCTCTGCAGTATTATACTAGTAAGGGTTCTGTTAGGGACCTAGTTTTAAAATAATGAATCAATAACAACAACAAAAAGATTTGCAAAACGTGGTCATATAAATTTGTTTATAGTGCCTGGATCAAGATCAAATTGAATCCATGATCCAGTATAGCCATTTATACTGCAGAAAAAAAGAAAACACAGCATTTCTGGGAAGCTCACGGTTCCAGCGGGCAAGGTATAATCACATGAGACTGAGAGACGTTTTTATCAGCAGTCAAAGTAGCGGCAGTAACTGTAACTTTGTTTATCAGAAATTTATCAGGTATCAGATACATTTCTTCTAATCCTCGAAACAGTTGTTCTGATTTTGCCCACTGGGAAGTTGAGGCCCAAAGAAGCCATCTTCCCCAGATCACGCAGCTAACAAACCCCGAAAACACGAGTCAGACTCAGTTTCAGAGGCTTTAAACCCCAAGATTTTTCAGTTATCTGTGTCTGCCTTTATGCTATTATGTGCTTTTTGAGTGATGAGGTTTTTTTTTCTTTAATACTAACGTTTAAGTTGTTTTAAGAAAAGTACTTTTCCGTCATATATTCTGAGGCACATGTGCATTTAGCAGTGACTGGCACCTATCATTTTCCAAGCACAAAATAAGCCAACATTTCCCACAGAATGATCTTCCCAGTAGACAAAACACACAGCTTTTTAATACACCATCCACACTTCTCTGGTTTGTGTCCTTCTGGTCACATCTGCCGCCCCCTGCTGTGGCCACAATTTTATGTATCTACATAACTAAGCACTTAAACCTCTTAAACTCAAACTGACACAGTCTGTGTCAGTGCACTAATTTAGTTTCTCCCTAACGCAAGTATTACCAATTCAAAAACGGACACAAAATCATATATTATATGTGGTATCGGACACTATCCATCTAGCGTGGCTTCCCAACCAAAAACTGGGAAATTGAGATTCCTGACAAATGACTTACTTTCATATGTGCGTCTGATAAAGATTAACAGTTAAATTATAAGCAATCAGGATTGAAATAACTAACGTCATTTACTGAGCACCGCACGTGTTTCATGCGCTGAAGTCAGGACTCTGTGTCGCGCATCTCAGGAGAGTCTCACAGGACAGAGCACGGAGGCTCAGGGCAGGGCACACTTCAACCAGCCACGAGGACGGGACTGGAGCCCGGTGCTCCCCACTGCTCCTGTCTGAGCACAGCTACAGGTGTCACCAGCGAGGCCAGGCAAGGACAGGGGAAGAGCAGGCCCTGCGCCAAGGCCTAATAGCGCGCCTGGTCACAGAGTTCACGGCTGAGCCCACAGTCTCCCTCCCTTTGAAAGGGGGCCTGGCAAGTGCCCCAAAGAAGAACTGCGTCCTTTTCAGCTTGGCTTTCCAGAGGCCAGCAGAGCTCATGCAATGGCAGGGTGATGCTGAATTTTATCCATCCTCCTGGAGAGTCCCTTCCTCCTCACGCCCGTCAGCCTCCATGCAGCCTGGGACCCCAGGCCAACCGTCACAGAGGTTCTCCATGTTATTCCATCCACACCCAGCTTCCCCCAAATCTGCTGTCACCCCGTCATCACCTACTGCCTCGCCTGCATGACAGGGAGCATGAGAGTACATGCTCTCATGGTATGGTGGTATGCTGCAGCGCCTCTCTACGGCACTCCACACGGCCCAAAGCTAGCCACGGGGGCAGCACTTGGCCTCTCGCATGAGAAGTGACGGGAAACGCTGGAGAGGAAACTGAAAGACATGAAGGAAAGAGTCCCTAGCGCTACAGCAGCTCCAAGCGTGAGATTTCATCCCAGCTCGGGTCGGGGACAGACTAGCAGAATGGGGAGTTTTGTTGCAGCACTGGTAGGAAGGGGGGTGTGGGAGGTGATGGAGGAGGGGGGGCACAGGAAAGGGGAGGAGGAGGAGAAGAAAAGGAAGAAAGAGAAAAAGAAAGAATGCCGATGATGACATGAGACAGGAGAGAGGCCAGCTTTGTCCTGTATCCTGTTGAATAGCCAAGGAAAACAATGAATCTATTTTTTCCCCTCCTCTTCTTTGCCTTAAAAAAATTCAAGAATTTCATTTCCTTCTTTGAAATATAGCTCTTGCATAATTTTCATGCTCCTTCCTGCTGTCTGCCATGCTGAGGGAAAGGACATTTGACTGCCCAGGGAACTCAGGAGTGGATGCACAGGGGTGACAAGCCCTGGGGTGCCCTGGCCCAGATGCAGTGACAATGAGGGCTGTTTCCATGCACCATACAACTGCCACACATCCCAAATGGTGCCATCGACCCATTAACTGCCCACCAGCAGAAGGACACAGGTACACAGCAGAGGCAAAATCCCACTTGACTCTGTGACCTTAGAGCCCGGGCCACTGACTCTCACATCCTAGCTCTCCAAAAAGCTCTGCAAGCAGAGGCCAAGCCTCCTCTCCACTTCCAGGGACAATGGCAATGGGGGTGGCTAGACATGCAAACAACCACAGGCACAGAGTGTTTGCAAACGGGGTTATGGCCTGGCTCCGAGATACAGGAGAAGAAAACAAACCTCAAGTCCTGAAAGGCGCAGGAAATTTGTGGGTTCAAGTAGGGGAGATTGCCTCCCTCCACACATACCGGCTGGGATGCCACTGACCTGCGCCACCAGCACACCGTTCGGGGATGGAAGCTCAGCACTTCCCAGCCCTGGGCCGTGGGTCAGGTGCACCCAGATCTCCGAGCAGCCCTGCCTCCCTGCCCTTCTGTCCGAGCTCATGGCATCCAGAGCCCACAGGAACCAGAAAGGTAGAGGGGAGAGCTACTGAAAGCAGAGACCAGGGCAGTGCTCCAGGCAGGGGCAGTGGGAGCAGCTTTCCAGCATCATCACTGTGACGGTCCCCCAAAAGATGGCATGCAACACATCCCTCCAGTTCCCTTCATCTACCTGCAACAGTCACAGCGAAGGCTGGAGCCAGGGACACAGGCCATTGATGTGACAGGCCAGACCGCCGAGACACTCTGCCCTTACAGATACATGGCCGCACACAATCCTGCCGATGTCCTCACTTGGGGACACCCTGATCCATTTTGACTCTTTCCTGGTATTGGTAAATATTGATAATTACCTCCAAATGCAAAAGTAAAGAAGCAGTTTGTGTTTTGAAATGCGGATCATAATTCAAACTGGAAGCTGACACTAATCATTTGATGTTCTCTTGAAAAGACCAGATAGGCTATGCGGGAACATTTCAGTCAGAGGAACGATAAGGAGAAGGGAAATAAAAATTATTGGTATTTACTCAGCCTGCGATGCTTGTGGAGGGAAACTCTTTTAAAAGGGGAGCTCTTCAGAATGGTTATTCAATCTGAATTTTACAGATAGCACTGGAAATATTTTCTCACAGAATGCATCCTATCTCTACCATCATATCTCTCCCAGCGCCTGCACGTCGCTCATTGCAGGAATTCTCACTCAATTCTGCTCCATTATGAGCTAACGGTGACCCAGCGCCTACAAGGCATTCAAGAGTCTGACTGGAAATTACTACCACGGAACATCTGTCCCAGGCCTGCTTGCCAACCCTGCCTCAGGGGGCGAAGATGGAAAACAACCCAGGATCTACACGCAGAAGCAACTTTTCATTCCCCTTACAAACGAGGCTTCTCTGGAAATTGAGGGTTCCGGCATTTTTCAGAAATTATGTTCCTGGAAAAACATGGCGTGAGCCTCTGTGGAGAGCCTGCAGATGGAGAGCCTCCCTTTCCTACCAGACTCTTCTAATAAAAGGCAAGGCGGGAGCTTTGAAGGAAAGCAAATGGGGAGGCCACCCAGGGCTCACCTTGCCTACCGTTGTCAAACTCAAATTTTGCGCTAAATGCCACGGATCAATTAAAAGTCCTCGGGGATGTCACACGTATTCATCTAGCCCACGGCTTACGTGGCATCTATCTTACAGATGCGCTCCCTTTGGAAGATTTATGTTGGGATTACAAAAGATTAGAAGGCTCAGCCCAAGACACTTTTCCCCATGATGGCGACCAGTGGACTGAGGGGTAGCCCAGCACCTCTCACCAATGCACAACCTGCGAAAAGCTTGTTTGTTTCCAGGCAAGAACTGAGCCTGTGCCTCTATCTTCACGTGCACCAAGCCCCACGCCCCAGGGCCCCGAGGGACCACGGCGACCATCCCCGCAGAAGACCCATCTAAACAACGCTATCACCTGCAGCGGGGGGACACACTCAGGCCAGGGAGGCCAGGCTGTCAGGAGTTCTCCTGCTTGGCCACACCTCCCGTCACCTCCAGCACATCGGGCTGCTGGACCTTGCTCTGCACTCCCGGATGTCATGTCCTCGAGGCTCCCGAAGGCAGTGGTGCCAGGGTGGCGGAGGGGTTGTGAGACCCCAGGTGTGGCCCAGGCTGGAATCTGGTGGACAGAGGCTGCAAACTAATACTGGTCTTTCTGGCTAGAAAGTCTCCATGCCTGGACAGGCCGTGGGAGAACTGAAAGGAGGCAAATCCTGACTCAAGAGGCAGGCACTACCCATTCCAGACAGGACACTGTGCTGCTGGGAAGCAGGAGGCTCACTTTTTTTTTTTAAACTCCTACAAATGCCTTGTTTTTGGTTAAAACCATGTATTTGCAGAAAAACCCGAGTGTTGCGGAGTTGGTGACTGAAGTCCACATCTTCAAATGCTTTAAACATTAAGTCAGATAATCTCTACACTGATGTGAAGGGGGGAGGAAATACATTTGACCCCTTGCTTCAAACAAAGTCTTTCCATCTGGTTTTTAATTAGAAAGCAGTTGTTTTGCTTCTGCAACACTTTTTAACCTCTGCCATTGTAGGTATAAGCCTGCAAACCATATTTTCGTTGATCAAAAAATAAAATAAATGTTGAAAGCAACGATATTTGCTTTTTAAGGAAAAAAAAAAACGACAACAAGCAACATTTTGGCAGGGTTGGGCACTTACAGACATACAGAGACGCCACTGCGGCCAGCCGTGGCTTACCGTTCATTTTGTCTTGAACAAGTCGAGGTCATTTTAACCATGCTGACCTGTGGACCCACACTGGAGCCGCCACTGTAAGCAAACACTGCCCTCTTGTGCACTGAACAGCTCCAGAGTCAGCGGCGACGGACAGCCTGCAATGGTGCAGCTGGTCTCCCAGCCCGGGATGTCAGGAAGAGGATGACACACATCTGTTACCACAGTGCTCACTACAACGTCCCTGGATCGACTTCGGAGACAGATTTTGAGATAAGAGAAAGAGAGGAGCGTTCAGCAGAAGAAACCAGACCAAATCTAATCCACACTTATCTTTCCTAGAAAATACTGAGTCCTCAGGGGGGAAAAAACAAAAACAAACTTTTACTAGTTGTCATGGGAACTTATGACATACTTTTTAAAAGTTATAGAGATGATTAATGAACCTACAACGGTAAGTAAGTACTACCATTTTTTTAAAGACAGGGTCTCGCTTTGTGGTTCAGGCTGGCCCTGAGCTCAGCCTCAAACTCACATCACAGCTATCCTCCTGCCTCTGCCTCCCGAATGCTGGGATTACAGGCGTGAGCCACCACACCCCGCACTGTGGTATGTAGTACTGATTGCTGCTGGGCATGAGTCTCCACACCCAGTATGGTATGTGGTTACCGGGGATCAAACCTGGGCCCTTGCACTTGCAAGACAGGTGGGCGCCGGAACCACTGAGCTAAATCCCCAGCCCCAGTACTACCTATTTTTATCTAGGCAATCTTCATCCAGAAAAATTTAATTTGATCCTGGGGGTTGGGAGAGAACCTGGGCTGCTCTCCTCCCTACGAAGCCCCTAGACCTTGGTCACGGCTGCTCCCTCCCTCTGAAGGGCCCAGCCTAGGATGACTCCTGAACATTCTCTCCCCTCACCTGTGGTCAGAGTTCTGTCCTGTAAAGCTAAATGGTATCTTAGGCAAAGCCTTAAAGAATGTCAATCCCTATTAAAGAATCTGAGAAAAATCAAAGGAAAAAAATATGCACAGGAGTCTGCTGCTTAGCAGCAGAGGGCTCACGGGTAAAGAGGCCCTGGGCTTCTCCAAATGTTTCCCAGTCAGGATCGGACACCTCATCAGGAAGGGGTTAAGGAATACTGAGAAGAGGGATGGAGGAAAAAGAGCTGGACCGAGAGCCATAGCAGGCCCGGACACCAGCAACATTCTATTATTTATGAGCTCCGTGCCTAGATACCTCAATTACTATCACAGAGGTCCAATTCTTGATTAGTAGCTCAGAAATGTTTCCTTACCCTCTGTATAGCCTGCAAATCGGAGGCAGCCAGCATGCCAATGTTAACGGCCAAACACAATCGCACAGGGGTAAGAAATGTCTAATTCACTTCGTGCCAGGATTGTTTGCCAACTCTATTTTCATTCCAGCCCATCCCACTACCCTAAGAGATGTAGTTATAGTTGTGGGGACAGGCAGGACTCAGGGTGGAGGAGGACAACCAAGACAGCTGTCTTTGGGCCAGACACCTCCAGACAGCCAGTCTATCCTCTCCCCTTTCTGTCCTATTCCCAGAACAAGACACAACATTGCCCATCTTCCAGCAAAACCTGGATGGAGATGCCCAGACAGTCCACACGTACATATCTGTGCCAACGCATGCAACCTTCCCACAGCAGGTCCCCTCCCCTGGCGACTCCTGCGTCAGGGCCCTGAGTAGCGACCTGACTCTTTGTGCCCAGCTACCCTTCCTCCTTCTGATTTAAGCTTCTTCTCCACTGCGTCAGAAAGGCCTGGCGCAGCCTCCACCTGGGCATCCTATAACGTCCTTCTTAGTACTGAGCACAGTTTACAATTCTACACATCTCTGTTTACTGTGAGGTCACCTACACATGACCAGGAGCCACTTTCGCTTCCAAGGCCGCTGTGAGCCAACCCCTGGCAAGTAGTGGACTGTGTAGGGTTTGCTAGGAATGAATTCAAGTGATGACCACTTTCCTTCTGCATCTTTCAGCTCAAGGCATAAGACCACCCTGCCAAATCCTTAGGACACAAAGAATCCTGGGAAAAGAAATAAAGAAGGCCACAGAACCAGGTCTGAGGTTCACATGGTCCCCAAGGTGTTGCCAAGGGTGTGACAGAACAGCAAGGAGCTGCCTGGACAGTTTCCAGGGTCCCTGCTGACACAATCTCAAACACTGCACACCTGTGACAAGAGCACTGAGGCCCCAGAGGTCCTATGACAGAGATATCACACACGCATGGGTATCTTTGACCTTCCAATGAGAAAAGACAGGAACTAATGGTGAGACTGGCCTCTGGGGGGCAGATACATGAAGGCTTCGTCTGGGGTATTTACTCACAGTCTCCGGGCAGGACTAGGACAGAGGCCATGTCCAGTCTCTGTCCCACCACCTAAAAGAGCTTCCTCTCTCCCCAAGAAGTTCCCTCCCACGGAAGCATTTTGCAATGGTTTGTGGGACTCCAAATTCACCTCTGCCCTGCCAGGTACCTATGACCTGGGGCTGCAGGAATCCTGTCTGGATCAGGCAGAGCCGCGGCCTCACACTGGACAAGGCCCTGGCCGACCCCGGAGGCCTCCTCCCTTCTCCTCTGCGGCTCCACCTTCACAGCTCTTTGCAGAGCAATTGCTGGCGTCAGCCACAGGCTTGCATTACACTCATTTCCCCGTCCCCAAGCTCTGGGGCAAGTTTAAAAGTCCTCGTCCTGTCTCAGAATCAGGTCTGAATTAATACCCTTCCTCAAAAGAACTCCAGTAGCAAAGTGAAAACAGACGCACTAGACAATGCCCTTTGAAAGTCCCAGCAGGGACAACTGGTGACAATGCAGCCCCTGGCTCTGAAAGAAACCCTAAGGTTAAAGGTTCACAGAGGTAGGAGAATTACCAAAGTACAAGTTTGTTCAAATTTCCTCCGGCAGATTTAAACAACCAGGGTCAAGCTGAAGACTGCCGGGTAAGAACCTAGGAGACAATTCAGCCCCTTTGAACTGCGTGGAGAAAGGAAAATATACGGCCTGGGAGGGATCTACGTTATAGCTTTTCAAAATGTTCTTGAAAGGGTCAACCCTGTCAACTCAAAATCAGCCTGTTGAAGGATGTGTGCGGACCGCCTCTCTAAAACAACAGGGCTGCCAGGCAGCACCGTGTGCGGCAAGCTGCACTGAGGTCGCCATGTTCCTGGCATTAGTGTGCTGACCCTCTGTGGACCGTGAAATTAACCATCAGCGCAGCAGAAATCTGCTCCGAGTTAAACTACTTTGCTACGCAAAGTGGCTTGAAAATGAAATATGAAGATTGAATTTCCATCGAAAGATTAACTAGTCTAACCTCAAGGCAGGCTTCTTCCACTGTTGAACTCTGTCCGGCCAGTTCTTTAAAGCACCACGTGAGGGTGGGTAATTGGCACAGACAGTGGGAAGTGACCTCTTCACTCATTTGTCCGCTCGTTTGTTCGTTCATTCACTCAATCAAGCACACAAGCATGTATCAGGTTTTCCTCCTGTTGTCAAGCTCTGTCCTGGGCCCCTAGAAACAGAACTGAATGATAAGAAGACCCTGCTCCCAATGGGATCAAGTCCAGTGGAGAATATAATCCAGGAAACTGATAATGACATCAGATGGAGAGAAAATGAAATCCTAAGGGTGTGTATGGGACATTATAGGCTCTCAAGTGAAGGTCATCGCATCTAGCCTGGGGAAGGCTGATAACCAGGCTTCCCTGAACGTGCATGGAGCCAGAACATGCAGCCTGAGACAGTGTGGCCTGTCTGTGCAGCAGAGACAGACAGACAGACAGACAGACTGACTAACTGATACAGCAGGGAAGTTAAATTTCACCAATTCTTGGTTATAGAGTAGTGGATTGTGTAAAGAGGCTCTGTGCTCACCGGACTGCGTGAGGGGAGTGAATGTCGTACTCACCACGGCAGTGGTGATGGTGATAGCAGTGGGTTGAGAAGAGGTGGGAAGGACAGGCATCGCTGGCCACTCGTGTGTAGGTGAAGACACACCAACAACCATGCCAAGGGCTGTCCCATGTGGGAATGAGGCACCACTCACCAGGAAAACAGGAAGGGAAGCAGTGGCAAGGTGAACCCAGACTACACAAGGGAGGAGGAGCCGGCCCACCCTTCAGTCCTGCAGTCCTGTGCTATCAAACACAACAGCCAAGGGCTAGATGTAGGGCCTGCTCAAACTCAAGCTCCTCAGAAAGAGATAAAATGTCAGCTGCTCAGCTGCTCCAGCTGCCATGCAAGTGCTCAAGGAGCCACACAAGCCTCACAGCTACTCACTTGGGCCGTGGTGACAGAACCTGCCCACTATGGCGACAGAAAGCTGGAGTGCTAAGCAAGGCTCTGCAAAGAGTTTTTGAAGCACTGTCCTCTTCCCTCTGACCACAGTGCTGAATGCTGATGGGGAACAGGACTGCCCTGGCTGACAGACTCCCTGGGGCTGCCTGCTCCAGCCTGGCCCATCCGCTGATCTCAGGGCACTGGGCAGCAAGTGCTAAAGAAATGAATCTTACTGGAGAGACAAATGAGTCTCACTAGAGCAGACACGCTGCAGACCACCTCTCAGGTGCCTGTGGCATCATTCTAGAAAACGCAATGCTGACAACATGCACATGAGGGTCTTTCGGGTTTAAGGCAAAATGGACCCAGAAATGATCACAAATACAGCAAGTGTTTCTAAGTGCCCCACTGCAATGTAACTGGGAAAGGTGGGTCTCGGTGTCTGATGACCACGGACAAGCCATGGACCCGCCCAGGGATTTAAGTGAACAAATCTACGGTGAAGGTAGTGCTGTGCGGCCAGGCAAGCCAGGATCCTTGGGCCAAGCAGGGCAATGCTAACAAATTTCAAGCACTAATTTTAAAAGAAAAAAGCCAGGTTTATCTTTAGGTAGCACCTGTGCATGTCACCAAATAAATATCCTCAGGAAGTAGGTTAGAGACAAAGGAAATTATTTTAGTCTTCCTGAAGGCCCCAAGACGAGAGAGGCATCATCAGAAGAGATATGGAAAGAGGGAAAGTCAACTTCTCTCTCCACAGCAAAAGTTGTTTTTTCTCCTGCCAACAGAGGATCACCCACGTTCACCAAGTCCTCCCTACCCACCCAACAAAGGCCACTTCAAAGCAGCAGGAGCCTAATCGCACAGCACAAGAAAATGAAAGACCCAATTAACAAATAACAAAACCCAAATAATCCAGGGAAGAAAGGCAGGGAGCTCTCTCTTTCTGGTAGCTGACGCACTGTGTGTATAAACTGCTCCCCTGGGGAGCTGCGCTTTTCTCCCCTGCACCTGGGCTCTAAGGCCTGACAGCCAGACCTGGGCGAAGCCAGGCTTCCGCAAACAGGCCTGGTGGCAGCCAAGGCGGCCTGGTCTCACAGTGTCCAGCAGCAAGCTGCTCGCCTCTGCAGTCTCACGCTCCTGAGCTGTGCGACCGGATTGCTCTTCCACTCTCTCCTCCAGCTGAATCAGAAAGCTGTGGCTGGACAGGGAGAGAGTCCCCGGCCTCGAGACCACCTGGCACAGCCCTCTCCTCTGCCACAGAGCCTGCCAGTTAACCCCTCACACACACAGGGGCCTCCTGGCTCTGGAGTGCTGGGCGCACGCCAGTCACTGCTCCGAGCCCTTGACCACCTCCACTCTCGAGTGGCCCATGGCCCTGCTGGCCTGCCTTCAGCTCTTCATTGTCCCAGGTCTGCAAGTCCCAGGACCCCGGCCGCACCTGCGCTCACCTAGGATCATGCTGAGGCTGTTACCTGTGTCTGCTCAGCCTAAACCTCCAGGTCACCCTTCCTGGCACAGCCATGGGATGGGATGTTCTCCTGCCTGTCCTGGGCGGGCATCATGTCTGTGTTCCTCCTGATCAACCCTCTCTGAGCAGGCGTCGGAGCTGACTCCACTTCCTCCTCCCTCCCAGGGACAGTGTACTCCTACCCAAAAGCAACCATTCAGTGCGTGTGGGGAGAAGCTGAGTACGTGGATGAGAATACCAAACAGTAACACAGTAGGTCCTCTCCCCCAGTGGGCTGCCTACAGCTCCCAAAACACGCAGCTTTGAACCAATGTCCCTGTGGGGCCAGACACGGAACAGAAAGCAGCAAGCAGAAGGGCACATCCCGCTGCACCTTAAGATGCTCAAGATCACACATCCTGTATGTATTTGACCACAATCAGAATGTAGACTTTCTTTTAAAAAGGAATGGAGGGCAGGTTCACACTACACTACGATGTGGATGAGCCTCAAAAACTCCTTGTTAAATGAAAAAGCCAGACATGAAAGCCCAAGTGGTGAGTGAGTCCATTCACACAACACATCTGGAGGTCAATCTGGAGGCATGAAGTGGGCTAGAGGCTGTGCAGGCCGGGGGGGCGGAGGGGCGGAACGGCTGAGTGGGCAGTGGTTTCCTTCAGGGATGCTGGAAATGTTCTAGACTGATGAGCATGGCGACAGCGACATAATTCTGTGAAATCTTGAACACCGCAGAGCACTCACTGAGATGGGTGAACTTGACATACGAACTGTATCTGAATAACACTGTGCTGGAAAATGACCAACTGTCTGCTCTCTGCCAGGCCCCTGGAGCTAGAGATGATTCAGAGGTCGTCTCTGCCTCGATGATTCCAGCGTCATGGAAATACATACTGAGAGGTGCAGCGTGGCACGGCGATTCCCAGTGTGGGCAGGGCGGCCCATCCACGCCTGGCCTACGAGGGTCCCACTCCATGCCCAGCACAGAGACCTCACCCTCATCCTCACCATCAGGGACCCTGGTGCCAGCCCTACAGGTGCCGTCAGCTTCTGTGTGACACCCATGCCCTTACCCGCAAGCTTGGGTACTGAATCTCATCTAAGGCAAGAGGTGCCGGCTGCAGCCTGGCTCAGCCTCCATCAAACAAAAGAACAGCAGACAGGGAAGCAAGTCACAGGGCGGCTGGGCGGGCTGTGTCCTGGGACGCCAGCCCAAATCCTACTCTGACCTGAGTGGGGTGACTTTGAAGAAAAGTTCCAGCGACATGCTGTAGAAAACAAAGGAGATGCTCAGTGAAAAGTTTAAAAGCAATTAATTTTAAATGATTACAGCTTTACCAAAAGCTGTGGCTACGATTTCCTTCTGACTTTGATTATAACCTTCCAGCAAAATATTTGCCTCAAGAAGGCAAAGTCTTTGCATTATTTTCTATTCCTAGCATGACTACAAAAATATTCTTTGATTTAACATTTGATATGTTTTGTTCTCAAGGGCAAGCCCCATGAGAAGAAAAATGTACCCCAACAGAATGAAATATGACTACCTGCTTCCATTTTTCTTTCCTGTTGCTGCCTGCTCAAATATTCTGCATTAATTTAAACCCGAGGCTGCGCCTCTGATGTGCTGCTGCTACTCTCGCACTGTCACCCCAAGCACAGCAAAGTCACCTGCTGTCCAGCACCCAGAGAAAGTGCTGTGGACAAAGTGCACCTTGAGCCTCCGAGACAGGGAAAGGCACCCAGGTTTGGAAGGAGACCAGGCGGGTCACAGAGCAATAAAGTAGCAGGTGGAACAGTAAAGCCTGAACTGCTAGAGAGGTGTCCTTCCTCCTGGGGCCGGCTTCCTCCACACAGGAGAGGCTCTGAAGAAAGGGACACCACGAACCATGTCCTGGACAGGAGCCTCCTCCAGTCATAGCATTTGCCTTCTGATGAAGAGGGTTAACAGGCAGCTGTCACTCGGCAGGCACAGAGGAACAGGGTCCTGCAGCCTGGCAGACACGAGAGCTAAAGAGGGTCCAGTGATAGAATCACCCTCCCAACTCCCTGAAATATGCTTTAGTACCAGACAACACATACATAATTACCACAATTTACCCTTGTGTATCCTACACCAATTTTCACTTTAAAAAAGGGGGGGGGGATTCATAAGTGATTTCTTTTTCTTTTGCATAAAAATAACACAAGTGGGGCGGGGATTTAGCTCAGTGGTTCTGGCATCTGCCTGGCAATTGCAAGGTCCCAAGTTCAATCCTTGGTAACCACATAGCACTATACTAGGTATGGTAACCCATGCCGTAAGCCCAGCACTGATAATAACATACCTCAATGATGAGCGTACTGGCTCACGCCTATGATCTTAGCACTTGGGAGGCAGAGGCAGGAGGATTGCTGAATTCAGGGCCAGCCTAAACTACAAAGCGAGACCCTGTCTCCAAATAAAAAGAATGACATGAGTACCTCCAAGGTCTGTGTCCAGTTTCCCCAACCACATCTACTAGGACCTCTGCTCTATCATGCGGCATGTGCAGATGGCCAAGGGCATTTCTGACTGAAAATGCACACTGGGCCACACAAGGAAATCACAATCCTGTGAGCAGGAGGACAGCAGGGCACGAAGGGACACGGCTCCTTCATACGCACACACACACGCATACACACACAAACACACACAAACACACACACACACAAACACACACAGGGAAAATGCAGAAGGCAAAGCAGCTACGGAGACAGAACCTCCTGAGTTCCCTGCGTTGTCCCCCTCCAAAGAGAGTGGCTTGCGCCAGACTCCGAGACATCAGCCACTTGGGCAGGGAGGCCCCAGCCACGAGCCACAGGCCACACAGGAAGCAGTGCTTGCACAGTGGGGGCAGCAGGGGAGCGATGCGGGCGACAAGGCGACAAGTTGTGGCACAAGAGCCGCTGTTCATTAACAACAGGAACGAAGGACCCGGAGACAATACGCTGTTAATCCTCGCAGCCACCCGAGGACTATAAATGGCCACGCTGAGATCCCAGCATTTTTCAGCCCTCCTCCTCATTGCTGGAGTGAGATTGAGGATGAGTCCAAGTCCCTCGCCCCCACCCAAGTCTTTAAAACATATATTACTGAGTCTTCTTTAAGTTCTAACCCTGAAAGATTTATTTCCTAACAGATTTGAAAAAATACGGTCCTAAAACCCTAGCACAGGGTGTGGCGTGGACAGGCGCTGTGCATCCTGGCTGAGAAGGCCTGAGCACAGCCATGGTGCAAGAGGGGCTGGGCTCTCCACCTTCCCCAGCCGTGACACTTTCACCTGAACAAGGGCCAATGGCCTCCACTGCTAGGACAGCCAGATGGGACGACATCATAAGGACAGCACTACTTCCTATGCATAATGTCACCATTAGTCCCACAGCACTGCCACATCGATCAAGGAGACAAAGCCCAATTTTCTTTAAGTTAAAAGGGACTCTGTATGTATGTGTGGAAAGCGTCCTGTGGAGCAGCAGAACCAGAAAGCTGGCTTTAATTTAAGGGACACTGAGCTCAGAGGTATCCCTGAGGATCTCAGCCATGCCAATTTCCTCTCCGAGGGTCACACGTCCCTGTAGGACCTAACTCTTTCACAGTGAGCCAGGATCTTGAACAAGAACCATCACCCAGAGAATCCAGGCATGGTGCCCACCTGGCTGCCGACAGGTGCTCCTGCCCAGCAATTTTACACCTTTCTGTCAAAGCTCAACTAGTCCTGTCACATGCCTACTCTGACAGAGCTGCCAGGCCCTTGGGAAAAACCTGCCTCAAAGACCTTCCTACCTTGTGGAACTCACTTCACAGCATGCTGATGCCCTGCCATGCCCACACGCTGCCAGTCATCTCTGAGCCTAACCAACAGAAGGCATGGTTAAGCCTCGCAGGCTGCCCAGCGGTTCCTCCCCCAGGAAAGCTCTCCTGTCCCCACTGTCACCTGCACTCCAGCCCTCAGCAAAGTGAGCTGCTGCTGCTTCAGAACCCAGCAGCCCACTTGTACACAGTGCAGTCTGTGTAGCTCCTGGCAGGAGTGGCAGGAGGTGGCAGACCAGGCACTCACCACAGGCCAGGCCCTGTGCTGGCTGCTTTCCTTCCAGGAACACAGTTCTCTACATGATGTTAGTGGCAGTGGCGAGCCAAGCAGCTGGAACGCAGCCTTGGGGTCTCACTGACTGCCCAGCTGTGCAGGGTCCGGCCCAAGCATCGAGAGCACACCAGTACCTGAAGCGGGCAAGGATCACACTCAGCTCTCCAGCACCCCGTCCTAGCACGGGACGGACACCAGGCAAGTGAACACAAACAGCATCCAAAGGTGACATCAGGGAAATGTTGCAGGGACAGGAGAGAGTGTGGGTAGGTGTGGGTGGGGGAGGCCTTCTGGGAGGGGACATTCAAGCTGAGGCGTAATGATCAGGAGGCAGATGTACAGCACAGAGGCCACTGCAGCAGACACAGAAGGAAACAGCAGCTCAACCCACTTGAGGGGCAGAAGAGAGGTCAGTGACTGACTGTGGGGAGCCAGGGAAAGCCATGGCTGGTGAGGTCCCAAAAGTGGAAGAGCCATACTATGGGTCCCATGGGCCTAACAATGAAAGTGGCTCTTCTCCAAGTGCTGCGGGAACCACTGAAAAGTCTTGAAATCTTGACACACGTCCCTAAAGGGAGTACACTGATGACTACGCTGAGAACAAAACAGATAGGAAGAGGGCAAGTAGGCCGGGTCCAGGATGACGAGAGCACAGGTGCCTTAAACTAAGATCTGGTGGCACAATGATGCACATCTGTAATCCCAGCACTCAAGAGGCTGAGGCAGGCAGATTTCCATGAGTTTGAGGCCAGCCTGGACTACATAGTAAACTCAAGATCAGCCTGAACATATGCTAACCCTGTTTCCAAAAAAAAGGAGGGGATCTGGTCATGTCTGGAAGGCAAAGATGTCCACAACTTATGGCACACAAGGACATCTGAGGGTCTCCACTGGGCCTGCTCAGGGGCAGCAGAGTTGGTTTGAGCACCAGCCTGTGCACTGTACCTGCCAAGCATCTGAAAGCAGGCCAAGACTCCCAGCACACAGGCTGTCACACACAAGTGAGTCCCTGCAGCAGGCTGGACAGACCACATACTCACATGGGAGCACTTTTCTTTTCAAAAGGAAAATAGACTTTTTCTCTTTCCCCGGGAAGGTGGGACTCTGATCTACAGGAGGAATGGCAACTGCTTTGGTCACTGTTGCAATGTACTCAGGCTACATTTTGATGCCCTTAAAATGATGTGCAGGGCCGGGGATTTAGTTCAGTGGTTCTGGCGCCTGTCTTGCAAGCGCAAGGACCTGGGTTCGATCCCCGGTTAACCATATACAATACTAGGTGTGGAGACTCATGCCCAACAGCAACCAGTACCACATACCACAGTGCCGGGCGTGGTGGCTCACGCCTGTAATCCCATCACTTGGGAGGCAGAGGCAGGAGGATTGCTGTGATCTGAATTTGAGGCTGAGCTCAGGGCCAGCCTGAACTACAAAGCAAGACCCTGTCTCAAAAAAAAAAAAAAAAAAAAAAAAAAAAAAAAAGATATGCAGTGTCTCTGTAGGAAGTGAGAGTAAAGCAGTAAGAAAATTATATAGCGCCGGGGACATACCTTAGTGGCACCTTTCCTGCCAAGCAAGCAAAAGGTCCAAATATATATATATATATATATATATATATATATATATATATATATATATATATACATACACACATACATACATATATACACACACATACATACATATATACATACATACATA
>PVIR01008560.1:0-56263 GCA_004026965.1 Petromus typicus
GAGTTTCCATTTTCCCCCATAAATTACATATTTATAGCACATTGGGAATAGCAGGAATCATGGATGTTTCTTGAAATTTCTTCTGTATTTGAATTACAGAGAAAATGACTTAATGGGATTCTGAATTTTGGGCCTTACTGATGTTGCTGGACGAGACCAGAGGCCAGAACTCTGCCTTCCAGCATCCTGGAACCCTTAGGGATGCATAGTTACATAATTAAGCCACACTCAAGCCATGACGTAGTATTTATTATAGCAGCAGGAACAGGCTAAGGCAACCAGGAGAATTCGTGAACTTGGTCACGATTTTGTTTTTAACAAGCCTTTTTGTGGCACATTGTAAAGCCCAAGTCTGGCTCTGCATGTTTGCTGGGAATAGATGGGCACCAGTAGTTGGGAGCAGGGGCTTTGACCTATACCCTGAACGCTTTCCCTTTGAGGTTACACGTTGGGGAGCTATGGCTGAGGACAGCTCTGGTCTCACTTGGGCATAAGAAAGCTAAGAAAGATGAAGAAGAAGTGGAATATGGAGTAGGACCTTCAGCTCACCTCTGGCCTTACTCAAGTGGAGTTCCTTGGGTTTTTTCCTCTGCACAGGAATCACATGGCTCCTGAGAGCCATTTCCCCTACGATCCTACGGCCTGCATGAAAGCAGGCAGGGCTGTGCTTTGCATATTGCTGGCCCCTCCAGAATTCTTAAACCCCAAAGCAAGAGTCAGGCCTTTAGAAGATGATTGGCTTGTGAAGAGTGCTCCCTTGTGATTAAGACTTTCCTGGAAGAGGTCTCACATGATGTTCACCTGTTTAACTTTCTGCTTTCCTCTGCGAGAGGACTAGAGACAAGGCGCCATCTTGGAAGCTGAGAGCAGCCTCCGCAGACGGTGAGTGTGCTGGCACCTTGACCTCAGATACTCCAGCCGCCAGAACTGTGAGAAATTATATTGGTATTATTTATAAGTTACCATCTTTTGGTTGCGCTAGACTGCTTTTCATCATTATCATATAATATTTGAGGCAGGCTCCTTCTGAAGAAAAGCACAATTATTTAGCTTGCAGTTTTAAGGTTCAAAGTCCAAATGGTGTAGCTTAGGCTTAGTGAGGGATTCCTATTAACTATATCCCCTCGGGGATGTCTAGCAAAGGGGGGGAACACGTATCAGGAGCAAGAAGTGATTGCCGTTCAAACCTGGAGTGGGGGGTGTGTGGTAAACTTAGGCTTTTATAACAACCCTCTGCAGAGAACAATCAGTTCTGTGAGAACTGACTTGCGAAGGTGTTTCCTAGTGACCTGCAGACCTTGTACTAGGCCATGTCCTCCCCCTAAGGGTGCCACCATCTCCCAATAGTGCCACTCCCAACCAAGCCTTCAGTCACCAGGAACCCTTAGGGGTGCATAGTTACATAATTAAGCCACACTCAAGCCATGACATAGTATTTACTATGGCAGCAGGAACAGGCTAAGGCAACCAGGAGAATTGTGAACTTGGACATGATTTTGTTTTTAACAAGCCTTTTCCTGGCACATTGTAAACATGCTTCCATTTCAAATGTCAATCTTGTATAGGTTTTTAACAATGTATACAGTTGTAAGCATTGCTCCAATCAAAACACAAAATATTTCCATGGCTCTCAAATGTTGCCTTATATCCATTTGAAATTAATCTCTCTCCTTCCTAGCAAACACTGATTTGTTTTCTGTCATTGTAGAAGTTTGGACTTTCTAGAATTTCATAGAAATGGAATGTGTCAGACCTCTTTCATTTATCATAATACTCATGAGACTCATCCAATGTTGCTTGTGTCAGTAGACTTTTTTATTGTTAAGTTGTATTCCATTTTATAGGTAGACTCTAACTGATTCATTCCTTCTTGATCAACATTAGAGTAGTTCTGGTTTATTATATACCTATACATTATGTATATATTGAAAAACTCTGATGAATTTTTGTATGCAAGTCTTTGGATAAGTGTTATCATTTACTTTGGATAAATACCTTGATGGTGTTGATGGATCATAGGGTAAGTATATATTTATGGGAAGCTAGTAGAATGTTTTCTTAGTGGCACCCTTGTGCTCCTACCAGCAATGCAGGAAAGTTCGCTTTGCCTGTTCTCCTCCTCAGGGAGACACATTCAATTTTTCACTCTAAGTATCTGTAGGTTCTTCATAAGCATCCTAAAATGTAGTCAGGTTTTAAATATTACCATGTTCTGGAAACTCCAAATAAAACCAGTGATAAAATACTCATCAGCCCCACATATCTTCTGTTGGTTTTATTAGTAGATGTGTAAGCTTCAAACATGCACATCTGTGTCAATTAACCTTTAGTAATTGTATTTTACATGGAAATTAAGGAAGAGACTTCCCAGTTATACCGTTATCCTATTCCCGCCCCCTTTTCCAGGGCCACCCACCTAACAACAGTCTGCTGTATCACGGATTAAAATCACCATTCTGGTTTCAGGCATGGTGTGTGGCACCAGCTCTTAAAGATATCTTGTCTTGTATTTATACCAGAGTCCAAGTAACCAATTACACAACGATGACTGCAAGATGAGAAAGAAGAATTCACTCCAGTGCTGTTCTGTCATCTGTATGATCATTGGAGTTTGGTCTGTGTTTCAAATTCAAAACAGTGAAACTGCAAGATGTAATATTTTTGTTTGGTAAAGGCAAATATTCATCCATACATGTTTGCTGACTTGAGTCATATATCTAAAATTGAAGTCTATGCATTTTAATTACTATTCTTGTTCTTTGTTATTTAATTACTCATTTATGTGAAAGACCAGTCTATAGGACCAAGGATTTTTTCCTTTTAAAAATACATTAATGGAGGGCCGGGGATATAGCTCAGTGGTTCCGGCGCGTCTTGCAAGCGCAAGGACCCGGGTTCAATCCCCGGTAACCACATAACAATACTGGGTGTGGAGACTCACCCCAGCGGCAACCAGTACCACATACCACAGTGCCGGGTGTGGTGGCTCACGCCTGTAATCCCAGCACTCAGGAGGCAGAGGCAGGAGGATTGCTGTGATGTGAGTTGGAGGCTGAGCTCAGGGCCAGCCTGAACCACAAAGTGAGACCCTGTCTCAAAAAACCTTAAAAAAAAAATACATTAATGGAATGAAAAAATTGTTATTGTTTGTGTATGTGTATACTGTAATATGTTCTTTCTTTGTGCTTTTGGCACACTTATGTGCGCAATCAATTAAAAAGCCTTATGTTGTCAGCATTTCTTTTGTGGTAATTGTTACTGTTTATCTCAGGTCAGAGTTATTCATGGAAGTAACTCCAGCATGGAGAAGGGAAGGTGCTTGGGGCCCAGCAAGGTGCTCATTTCAGTGGGTGGAGTGGGCACAGCGCCAGACCAGGCAGCGGGGTGCTCAGAAGTCCAGTAGTGTCACTGGTTATAATTATTTGCTTCTGGGGTTTTGTTCTGCTGCAGGGACACAATGAAATAGATGGATTAATGACAAAAGGTCTCAAAACAATTTTATAAAGTTCTCGACTGAAAATCTTGTTTCTGGTGAAGTGGGCACCATATCAGAGGTGCTCACAGATCACTTGCATCAGAGCCGTGGGCAAACATCTAGATCTTCCAAGACAAATCCGAGGTCCCAGTAGCCTGCTCTAACCCACACACATCTGCCAGTTGCTGTCACGCAACCTAAATTTGGAACACCACTCACATAGAAAGAGGACCAAGATGGGGATTTGAAAATGGTTCCAAATGGACCACATGTTGCATGTGATCAAAATATATATATAAAATGTACCAATATACTCAGCAAAAAAAGAAAAAAGAAAATGGTTCAAAGCTGATAAAATAGACAAATCACCACAATATATTTTATTGCCTTTATTATTTCACGATAGTTTCAATTGTTAAATAGTTGGTACTTTGTCCCTTCAAACTTAGTGGTCTACAAAATCCAGAGCTATTAATATCTGTTTTGTAAGACAAAATAAAGGAATGTGACTGATAGGACAAATTAAAAGCTGACATTCATCACGTGGAATCCATGGCCCGAATGAAAGGTGAGAAACCTATGGGTTTCTAATGAGAAAGTCAAGTTTAATTAATTGTTCTCTGGGTAGATTTGCACTGGAGGGGGTAGTGGCACCTGAAATTTAATACCTAATTACAAGGTTTGTCAGCGAATAGTGAATAGCCTGTGTCTCTGTTTCACACTGGATGTGCTGCTGATAGTCACAGGCTGGCAGGACAGTAGAAACGGACACGTTTTGAACCACCAGCACAATGCCTTGAAGTGTACGTGAAGAAGGTATATAATAGTTGCCCCAGTTAAGTAATATCTATTAAGATAAAAAGTGAAAGATAAAATGTTGTCTAGATCTTTTCTAATCACACAAATGAGAGATTCTGCTGTGAATTGGAAACGACTGTGAATCTTTTGGACATCACTTCTAGGAGTGCTCAGGACGCGGACTGCCTCTTTGCACCGGAGGTCTTTCTGACACTGGTTCAATGATATCTCCGTTTAAAAGCTGTTCATTCTGTCATTTAATGAACCTGCTGACAGCTACTGAAAAAGCCTCCCTCCAGTGAAGAATGTAAAAGATACGTATCTGTTTCCACAAGTAAAAAAGGAAAGAGAAAGACATACATGTGAGAATGTATGTTTGTGTTTTATTTGACTACTATCTGTGAAGTTGTTTGTATATTAATTTCTCCCAATAGGAATAAAGGGAATAGACTTTATCTTTTTATTCCTTTTATAGTCTCAGGACATAACAAAGCACCAGAACAGGTATTCATGGAACTAATTACAATGGCTGTGTGCTATCTTCCAGCAGAGAATTCCCTGGGAAGTCACTGGGAGATGGAGAGAGATCTCACCTTCTCTCTGGGAAGGGAGATGAGCATAGGTCATAGGACTTACATGGGCCAGGTGGCTGACAGCTTACCACAAACAGAAGAAGGTGGTTCTGAGGAGATTCAAGGAAAAGACTGAGCAAGAATTTATAGATGAGAAAGTGTGGGGCTAGAAGTACATCACACTGAAGGTTTGCTAATTAAACGCACAAATATGAGTGCCTTAAAAATGATACCGTTTTTGGAGACAGAAATGGAGAGTTTGAAGGAGCAGAGAAGAAGGAAGGGTCCTGCTCTAGCTGAGTGGAGAAAAGGACCCCCAGGCACTAGTGGCCACCATTGTTAATGTGCCAATGAAATAACTTTCCTGACCTTGGAGGGAGCAGTACCAGGCCTTAAGCCCTTGCCTCTGGGAGGCTTCGTGTACCCGTCTGACAACGTTAATGATTCCATAATGTCTCATTAACTTGAACAATTTCATTCAAGAATGTTTATGGGCAGAGTGAAAAATAAACCTAGTAGAGTGACATGCCTTCATTTTCCTGTCATGCATATAAGAGAAGATAAATATGCCAGCCATCCATCCCGGGTGGGTAGAGTCATCTCATGTGTATTTAAGAAAAGAGACACATCCATCACACATCCTCACAGCTCATTCTTGGGCTGATCCGTTGCCTTCCTGATGGACGACTCAGACCTTCACCTCTGCAAGGTCTAGGCCTAGTTCCCTTTGTGAGACTATATGATTGCTGTGGTTGCCCATCTACCATTCCTGGTCACGGCATCATCAATAAATGCCCAGCAAATCTCTGGTCTTCCAGGCAAGCCATCCCCACACGCACACACTGGGTGCCGCGGCTTTACCTCTGTGGGATAATCAAGGTCACTTCCTCTTTGTAGAAAGGTTAGCTGCTGTCATTCTTGGAAGTCCGCTGCTGCCAGTTTACAGAGAGCAATCATAGCTTGAAGTTGGGAGACTCCCATTTCCTCTGGAAGAAATGACCTTCTACTTAGAGTGTGACAATGAACTCAGCAGAATGTGAGCTCATAGGGATGAGACACACAGGCCTCTAAAGAGATCAAAGGAGATGATGCTGAGAGGCCATTCTCCCTTCCACTTCATATTCCTGAGCTAATTTTGCTAGACATGAGACAGCATCACCTATCAGCTGTGGCTTCAGCACATCTATACAATGTTCTGGAGGACAGGATTGAAACTAAGCGGATGTTGTGCATGAGATGACAAGATAAGGCCTTTTGAGAAGGGCATTGCTGTTGTCCTACACGAGTAAAATAAATCAAGTGAGTCAGTATTCCCAGTCCTATCTGCCCCAGCCGGTCTGAAGAGTTAAACTTTTCCTGTCCATGGCCTAACCTTGAAACAGACCCTTTGGAGCTTTGCTTTCTGTCTCCTTTGTGACTGTCACCTGATGACTAAATCTTTGCTTTAATTTTCAAGACAGTAGGAAAACAAGTTCCTTTCAATATTGCCATGGAGACCTTCAGAAGATCACACTGTGCTTGACTCGCAGTTGGTTAACCTTTGTCATTTTCTTTTTTGAAGATTTGCAAGATGATGAACAAAAGCCCGTCAATTTGCCAGCCCTTACACTGTGACTGTTATTGTCTCTGGATCGCTCTAGTCCTGCAGCTGCCACACTTCAAGCCTCTCCTTCCACCTGCACCTCCTCCCAGCCTTCCACAGTCAGAGCTTTGCCTTGTTGCTGGCTAGGGTCCTTATTTCCAGTTCCTGCCTACTTAACACAGCCCATGCAAAGGCTCATGCACAAGTGACAGCAAAGAGCTTTCCACAGCATCACAGGGGCCCTGGAGCACATCCAGAGGGCCAGGTTCTGGGCCTGGGCACCCTCAGGTCACACCTGTATAAAATGGGTCTACACAGAATTGGTCATCTGCAGCTGCCGGGGAGCGAGTGCTAGGCCACCAAGACAAGAGTGGCACTCAAGGTTCTGGCCCATTGGAGACTCTACATATATCCCAGTGTCAGGATACAATGTCAGCTGAGCTTTTACATGAATCCAGACAAACTGGAGATCAGTTCCTGGACACATTTGTCCAGAACAAGGTCCAAGTCCGTTTACCAAATAAAAAGCCCTTTTCTCTGTGTGATTCTGAAACCAGGTTTGGTTTGAGTCCCAGGAAATCTGTTTCTCAACAGACTAGTGGAGAAATAAAGATAAAGAGCCCCAGACTTAGCATCTCTGCCCTGAGCCAGATATTAACCCTATGGTGATATCATGGCCCAACATAGCTTTGAACAATTCAGTTTCCTGTGTCAAAACTGTTTATTTTCAGTTACTGGATCTGAAATCTAATACATGATCTGTCATATTTACATAAAAATTCACCAATGTGTTTCCAACCAGTTTATTATGGAAGGTATGTTCTGATTTTTAAAATGACTTTGGTATACCAAGGACAGAGGCGATTCCTAGGTTTTGCCCTGTGTGTTCGTTCACTAGTTCCAAAAAGTTATAAGTACTTGAGGATTTTTCAAAACAGTTTATTATGGAAAAATTTAAACATATACAAAACAGAAAGAATGAAATAATCAGTCCCCGTGTTCGCATCAGCCAGCCTTTCAGGATCCTCACCCATCCTCCGAAGGAATCTCGAATTCCAGGCCTGCCTGCAGGTTGCCAAGATGGCCGGTATGATTGGAAAATGTCTTTCTTTCCCTCGTCGCTGCTTGAGTGAATGAGCACACTGAGCACCTCGGAACTCTGCAGAATGTGAGCTCGTAGGGATGAGATAGGCCTGTAAAGAGATCAAAGGAAATGATGAAACCAGTGGGTTTATTTGTTCAGGTTCCGTTAACCAGAAGAGGTCAGGGTGAGGGCCAGGGAGCAGGCGCGAGGCAGGGCCCGGCTGTGCCCACCGGAGGGAGCCGCGCCCTCCTGTCTCATGGTAAGCTGCTGTAAACTGGAGCTCATACTCAACAGTTTTATTTCGCTCTGTTGTTTTTCTCCTTGTTCCAGAATTCGTTTTCTTTGGACTGTGGGTCGTGGTCTGTGACCTTCATACCGGCTCCAGTGTTACTGGCTGTAGTATTTCACAGTAAATGAGTTGGCATAACGCCACGGACCTTCTACATTGTTTGACACTTGCATTTCGATCAATCCAGGCTGCTCACTGTTTTCCATCTTAGTTTAGGGAAACCTGAAAAAATTTGCCTTGAAATTGAATTTTTAAAGTATGTTTTTCTAAAGAAAGTCCTCCACGGCCTTGATTGCGTTTTCCCGATTTCTTCCCCTCCCTCTTCTGTTTTCATCATGAGACACAGTTGTTTTCTCTAGAGCAGAGAAAAAATGTGGACCCTGCGTTGGTCAGGACTCGTGTGAGCCTCGGAGTCTTATCTTAGGTGCTGCATTTGAAAGATCTATTGGCACACTGGAGTGTGCATGGTGGAGGGACGCTAACAAGCCAGTCTGAGCAATACATGAGCAATTAACCACGAAGGAAGAAGGCCACGGGAGATGGAGTAGCCATCTGCACCAAAAGCTGCTGGAGTGAGGGCTGTGTGAGGAAGTTAGCAGGAGGCCAATGCCAGCTGCTTAGAGTAGACAGAGCCAGTGTTTAATCTGGCTTGACTCATGTAGCATCCAGACCCCTACTCTCAGGAGTTACCTATAATAACAAGCCCGTGTGATGGACTTATTTTGTGCTAAATACTGTTCTGATGAGATCAGGAATGTTTAGGGTGGTGAGGCCATAGACTTAAATATTATCCTAGGAGTTTTCCTGTATTACTATTTTGATCCTCACAGAACTTTATGGACAGGTACTTCAGAGCTATAGCTTTTTATCCCAAAACCCTAGCACCAGAAATGCTTAAAAGTTCTTAATTTTTTCGATTTTTAGAAATGTATATGACCTTATACCTTAGGATGGAGACCTCCACCAGCTGTACTCTGTAGTCAAACACACTACTGTTTATGTGCCGAGGCACCTGAATTTTTACATTAAATAAAATAAATGATTTGAAATGCTTCAGTTTATAGTTTGTTGCCAATATTTGGAAATAATTTTAGGTTTTCAGCTGCTGAGTTGCAGACAAGGGAATGGGCACTCATGTTGGCATTCCTCATTTGTACTTGAAGAAACTAATGTACAAAGAGTAAAGAATTTACGATACAGCCTACAGCAGGAAGGCCAACTCAGGCCATCCCTGTGTGGCCTCTTCCGTGTGGAGGAGATGGGCTGATCACCACGGATGTCTCCTCCTACTCTGCCATCTTTGATTCCATGATGTCTACCTTCAGTCAGCTGCAGGCTTCTCCAAAAGAGACACCCAGGGCTGTTGCCAGAGACCTGATCAGAGCAAGAAATGTTTAGAAAAAGGAGATTTGCTCCTACAGGAGGTGCTGAGTTCTAATTTAGCAAAGGCAGGGAGGGAAAACTATGTGACACCATCATTTGTCATCGAGGACTTTCTTTTTGTATCTTCACCAGCGCCTGCTCCCTGAACCACTCTATGTGAGCCCCACAGCCCGGGCTTGCCCCTTCCCACCCGTATTCCAACACAGATTCCCCAGGAGAAGGCCCACGGATGTGTGAGTGTCCTGCTCTCTGGAGGTGGGCTGTGGAGTACTGCGCAGAAAATGAGTGTAAATCCTCATGTGAAAACTCAGGTAAAGCCATTTAATTTTATTCATCAATTTGTAAACAAAGATAGATCAAAATTATTCTGGATGGATTCAGGTTTTACAGATCCTATAATTTATATTATTTTGAAGAGCCTTCTTTAAATAAAAGAATATAAACTCATGACTGTGAATTGGGAACAAAATTTATTTAGAAATTATACTTGTGGCTACTGAAGAAGAAATAGGATGCATTCGAAGTTAGAGGGATCTTACAAAAAGGCAATTTGGGGGTATAATTTACCAAAATATATGACTGCGTGCACAGATGGCTAGGATGTCCACTGGGGTGAGGAAGGTCCACTCAGCAGGGTCTCTCAAAGCCCAACATTCATCAGACTCCCAGAACATATGCTTCTGTGTCAACCTCACAGCATTATGAGAATAAAATTAGAAGACTAAGTATATGCAAATCTGTTTGGTAATCACTAAACACTGCGCTATTTTGATAGTTTTGGATTTTGTTGTTGTTGGTTTTGTTTTTGTTTCTAGTTTTTTAGTTTTTTGAGTCGGGGTCTCCCTTTGGAGTTCAGGCTGGTCCTGAACTCAGCCTCAAACTCACAGCACTCCTCCTGCCTCTGCCTCCTGAGTGCTGGGATTACAGGCGTGAGCCACCACACCCGGCACTGCGGTATGTGGTAGTGATTGCTGGTGAGTGTGAGTCACCACACCCGGCATTGTTGTATGTGGTTATTGGGGATCAAACCTGGGACCTGTGCTTGTGAGGCATATGCTTGAAACGCTGAGCTAAATTCCCAGTCCTGTTATTTTTTGTTTGGAGATGGATCTCACTAAGTTGCTCAGGCTGGCTTCAAATGAATCTTTCTGTTTCAATATGCCCAGCTTGATAGTTTGATGTTTTGAATGTAGCATAAATGCTTCTTTGGTAAATTATAAAATAGGTAAGATTTGCTGTCACCAAGGTATTAAATAGGCTTATTATATTACTTTTACCTAGGGCTTCAAAAATGTATTGGAGTAACATATGTACATATTTTTACAAAGAAACCAGATCTTGATAAAAGACTAGGAACAATAATAGCAACTCCACATTTCACTCCTCATATTTTAAAACTCTACTTTCCAGTCAACACATTTCTTCTGTATTGTTAAATAATATGTATCATATTGCTTTCTCCTGATACATTGGCCTTGGATATTATTTAGTGACTTTCTATCATGATAAAAATTTTACTTTCCTCTTGCTCTTCTCTCCTTGTGATCACACCACATATTTTACACCTATCATGGTATGAAACATTGTCAACAGCTGAAGAAGATACAGGACTAGGTAGACTATGTCCTTTCATAGACGTCTTTTCTATTTTCTTGGCGTTAAATAATTGTATTAATTTTACATCTACTGAGTTTTTCATTTTACCTATACTTGAGCTCTCCCACTTTCTACAATAGCATTTTATGTTTTTTTCACACCAAGTCCCCACATAGTACAGATTGCGGACCCCTCCAACTCTATCTCTGCTGTCTTGCTGCTCTCCAGGCTGTAGTACGGAATACCCATGCAGTGTCAGGCTGGCCATCTCTTTCCTCTCTCTGTCTTTGTCTTGGGCTAGTCTCTCTTAGCCTCCAAAACCTCCTGAGGAAAGTTATATGGAAATCAAATTTACTGAGACTACATATCTCAAATGTCCTTATTCTGGTCTTATAATTGACTGATGGTTTAGAATAGACGGATCTGGAATTCTAGGTATAAAACTATTTTACTCAGAATTTGAAAGACTTTCTATGATCTCTTAGTTTTTGATTTTGCTCATGAGAGGTTCTGCCATTCACATGCCCAGTCTTTCACATAGGATGACTTTTCTCCTTACAGGTGATCTCAAAGTTCACCGTAATAGATTTGATTGTTGTTCAAACTATTTCTCCTTCCCCTCCCCCACCTATTTACACAGGTAGAGGGATTTCCTTGCCACGTGGAGGGATTCCAGGCTACATGTGACTTATTGGGGGTTAATGGGATATCAGCAGATATGTTCCAGAGACTTAAAAACATGTATGTAGCTGGACGTGTTCTTTTATACCTACCCCATAGGAAGCAAGAGAACACACTGGCCAGTAGCCTGCTGGTTCGAGGAGGATGATGCGCAACCATGGAAACAACCCAGTCAGTCCTGGCCGTGGTCAGCCTGAAACAGCAGCTGCTCTGGTGAGTCCAGCCTACACCTGACAACTCTCGGCCAGTCCACAGATCAAAGATAATGTATTGGTGTTATTTTAAACCACTGAATTTTGGGATGTATGCTATGCAGAAATTTGTGGGAATAGCTTTTAGTATTAGACATCGATATTTAGTTGGTGCTAGAAATTGGAATCTGTAATGGGACAGAGACAAAAACTAACCAAAATAAGAGGCTTTGGCTTGAAAACTGTTGGACACAAGAAAGCTGTGATAAGAACAGGGAAGAATATGGTGATCTGGGTCATGTAAGGATGAAATATTCTATAAAAATATCACTTTGAGGACTTGAAAATTAGAAAATATACCCTCAAGTATTTGGATTTGTGAGAGATCTTCCAGACAAAATGATGAAGATGTGAGTTTGCTGCTTTCTCCTGCATCTGCTTAACACTGTACACAGGAATAGTCTAGAAAAGAGAGAGCAGTCTAGAAAGGGATCAGCAGTTTCTAAGGAAGATGTAGACAGGTTAGAGAGAACTCAGGGAGTCTGCAACTTGCTGATTTGGAGAATAACACCTATATAACTCCAGCCGGCTACTTGGTGGCAAGTCAACTATGTTAGGTATCTGAGGGCTCAGTGGTTCATCTTTGCAAGGTTAGCTATCTGTAGGTTTCCAGCAGAGCTTCAGTGAGCAACTTTATCTGGTGCTTGCAGGTGCCAGGTCTCTAGTCTTGGAATCATATGTAGCCTGATATCTTCCTGAAGCCATGCGATAAATCCTCTGGTCCTATCACATATGCATCCTTGAAGGACCTGTCTGAGAAAGCACTCTGATGGTCAATAACACGCCGCTGAAGCTCCAGCTTGGAGACAACACTCAGATAGGCCAGCATATTGTCCTTCAGGATACACTCCACGTATTAAGTCAGGATCTCTGTAGAGGGCTGTATCCTCAATGGGAAGAACTCAGGGGCCCAGGAACCAAGAAATGGAAGCAGAAGGGGGCCTGTGTGTCATTGCATAAGCCACTGAGGGCTGCAGAATGGGGAGTGACAGGGAGCAGCATTGAGAATGCAGAGTGCAGATAAGAGAGGATGACTATCACTTGTGACCTCAAGGCAAACAGCCGCGCCAGGGGCTGCATTTCCTCTCCTTATCTCCCTCCTTCTGAGCTTCTCCCCAGGAAGAGAGCCCTGCTAGGGCCATGGAGATACAGTTCTTTGTGGAATAAGAAGTGGACCATGGCAGGCAATAGGGCACAGGGCTTAGATGTCTCTTTATGACCTGGAGATGTCTCTTTATGACCTAGCCCAGGAGGGTGCAGGGGAAATATGGAAAGGGCGTACAGAGGCAGCTGGATTCGATGTCAGGAGCAAAGAACTGGGAAAGAGCACATTTCCAAATGACCTGTTCAAAAATGGTGGGAATTACCAGTGGGTAAGGGCAGATCCACTGGTTGTAGAAAGAGGAGCAGACATGAGAGCCTGCAGTATGATGGTGGGCCAAGGCAGCGTCAGGGTGGCAACACTTTTTTGCATGTCTGTCCAGGCTTTTCTAGAGACCATATCAGCTCTGCCTTAAGGAGCCATAAGACCGCTTCCTGGTGCTCAGTGTCTTCTTCACACAAGGAAGCACCAGTGGGCCAGTTCCAAGGTCAGTAAGTGGCCCACGAGGGCCTGTGAAAAAGGCCTCCTTGCCAAAACATTCATGTCACACTTCTGCTCCACTGCAGAGCTCCACTTTGTCCTCTCATCCTGTGGGTCTTGTCCACTCAGGGCATTTTGCACCCACGGAGTAAGATAGCACACGAGTCTCCAATGCATAGAGCTTTGTCATCAGTGGAGCAAAGGAAAGATGTCAAAGGCGAGGGGGCCAGGGAGGACCCCAAATCCACAGACCGGCCAGACCCACGGCACAGAGAAGGTGCTCACCCCAGAAGTCACTGAAAATAAGAAAGGCCGGTTAAGTGGCGGAAGAGACTACTATTGCCCTACCCTTCTGGCTTCCCATGTAGATAGTGACCAATTTTCTATTCTTTTTATTATTATTATTATTAATACATGTTTGCAGTAACTTAGAAATCTTCTTGGCAAGTGGATACATGAACATAACACAGGTTCTTCTTTTAGTCCCCTACCCCTTTCCACTTATCTCCCTCCTTTTGCCTCAAAATCTCCTTTCCTCATTTTTATCCTTGTTATTATCATTTTTCTTAGCCCATATTTATGACAGATAATGTCTACACTCATCAAGGTTATTAGATCCCTTAAATAGCATATCTTAATTCTACTTACTTCCCTTTCCTCTTAGCCTTTTCCCTAGTCCATGGTCTCTGGAACCCCCTTCCATTTGCAAGATATCTAGCCCTTTGTTTCCATCTAGCCATTTTTCATTATTCTTTTTGTACTTTGTCTTACTCAAATGAGAGATATCATATGGTATTTAAGTTTGTGTGACTGGTGTATTTCACTCAACCTTGTATTTTACAAGTGCATTCATTTTCTTACAAATGTTCCAGATTTACCCTAGATGAATACTATTCCATTATGTATAGCATATTTTCTTTATCCAATCATCTGTTGATGGTTCATACTGGCTGCTTCCAGGAGGTATCAGTTATGAATTGTGCTGCTATAAACATCAATACACACATATCACTGCATTCTGATGTCCTCAGCTCTGGAGGAGATACCTAGAAGATGGATAGCTGGTTCATGTGAAATTTCTAACTGTAGTTCTTTAAAAAATCTCTTTCTCCACAGTCATGACAGCATTTGTTGTTCTTTGACTTCTTGCTAATTGCCATTTTATTCTTTCTGATGTAAAATGAGATTTTAGCATTGATAAATTTGCATTTCTTTAGTAGTCAATCCTGTTGAATATTTTTTCATATATTTGTTCACCATTTGTACTTCTGAGAAATGTCAGTTCATTTCACTTGCCCAATTTAATGTTGTTTTGCGTGTGTTTATTTTGTTTCTCTTATTTTTTCTTCCATTTGCTTTGATTCAGTTGGTGTCTAGTTTCTCTCTCTCGTCTCAAGCTTCTTTCTAGTCTCTTCAGCTCAACCCTTCACAGCAATACTATTACGTTACTGCTTAATGCTTTTTCTTAGTATATAACCATTGATTACGAAACAAACAAAATAACAACAACCACCCTGGGAGATACCCAGTGGGAACTCCATTTAAACACTTTGGGAAGACAAGGTATATGTGCTTCCCCTGTAACTGTCAGAAAGCCTGCTGTTCACATCCTCGTATCACTTCAGATCTTTCCACTTCAAAACTGAGGCTAACCCAGCCCTGAAGCTGACTTCCCCCACTCGCAGGCATGCAGCCCAGTGTGATGTGGGCCCAGGTCTTAGGCTGGGAACTCTCCTGCCGCCCTCCCTGAGCGAGTGCAATGGTGGAATGAGCAGGTGGATGCGCTGGAAGCAAGTGTCCACGGAATAGGGTGCGCACTGAGACACGTGCCCCAGCGGTGTCCTCCAGAGACCATGGCACCCTCACACACTGGCTGTGGGTCTGCGGGTCTCACACAAGGCAGTGTGTGGTGTGGAACTGCTCAGCTTCCCACTCTGCAGATTCCTTGGTAAGGTGCTACCAACTTAGCTGGCCTAGGGGCCCACAGAATTCATGCCAGCTGATCTCTATGATCTGCTCGTGACTCTACAGCCAGCAAGTCACCTGGGTAAGTGTCAGGGCCATGAGCATACACCCTGGCAAACTGGTCACCACTCTGAGAATGCAGGATGTCCTCGCCTGGGTGTCCTGTCTCTGGCCCGAGTCTGGTGGGGTAGGGGGTGAGCTGTGCTCAGTAAGCAGTGGAGCAGAAAATGTAAGAATGCTGTTTTCCTCAGTGGGGTCTGGGTGTGGGATGCAAAGACTGTCTCAGGAATCTGGTCTCTACAGCTCTGGTTTGGTCCCTCTGATTTCCTGCCTCACTATCAAAATGGCAGCTCCCACAGGAGTAGGGTGTGGAGGTGGCGGACCTACCACAGCAGCCCCGCTTCCCTTACCAATGGTCCATTTTTCATTTGATGTACAAATATTGTCTTTCTTTCTTAATAATTTTCTGTTGCAATGTCAGAGCCCTTTCACCTTCCAAATACTTCCTTTTTCAGAGGATCCTTTCTAAGCTTCTTGGATGTAATGCCCCCTCTGGTCAACCATGATGAATTTTCTCAGTAGTGACCAAATTCTCAAAAGACATATCTGAACATCTGGGGTGCTAAGTCCAGGGGCATTTATAAGGATGAGAAGGCTAAATATTTGAAATAGTTACTATCCTCGGGAGTTTGGAGCCTGGTTGCCATCTCCTCAGATATGTTTCATGCTGAAGCCACCTCAGTGATTTCTTGTCCCCACCCTTCCTCAACACTGGGCTCTTTGGCTCTGATGGTTAAAATTAATTGTGTCAACTTGAGTGGGTTGGGAACCACACAGAAGATGGGTGTAGCACATATGCAGGTGCGTGTCTGGGTCAGTCATTTTGGTGTGGCCTTGGGATCTATGTTTGGCCTCTTGACCCTGTCTTCTCTGGCACTGTTTCCCTGCTCTGCTTCTCAGCTGCTACCAACTAAACATTCATCTGCCATGATGTTCCTGACACAGAACCTGCTGACCATGTACTGAATCCTCTGAAACCGTAAATTAACTAAGCCTCTTTTCCTTTAACCATTTAGCAGTTTCTTCCAAGCATCATTTGGCAGCGCGTTTATTTATGTACTGACTATCCTGAGCATTACTTAGACGGGTGCCATTTGACCTAGTTGATTCTTGTATTAAATAAATTTGAGAAAATTGTTGTTTTTATATTTCTTGCTATATTATCTTATAAAAATTAACAAAAAATACAGGTTTTGGTCATCCTGTATTTAAATGATTGGACTAATTGGCTAAATTGTGAATTTCAAGTAATGTATTCTAGCGACAGAAAACTTGGATAATGTGCTGGTCCTGCTTCTGGGTCTACGCTGGGTTAAATTAGATATTTTCTAGGGCTGGTGACATTTTCCTTCTTGCTTCTCAAGATTCTTTGCCCAGCAGCATTTTGTGTAGAATAATTGCAAAGTATTATCTACCTGATAGACTTTCATGGAGCAAAGTATTTCAAGAACATCAGTGAATGGGCTGTTTGTATTCTAAAGTTTACTGTGATTATGAACAAAACTCTCTTATTTCCTATCACTTTATTGAGATCCTATATGGAGATTACTTAGGAAAAACAAAATGTTTTCTTATTCCCACCTGTTGACTGAGTTTCAGAAAGCCAAAACAGGAAAACCTTGTTGTCTTATTTTCACTGATCCATATTCTACTTTTTTCCTGCCTGCTACTGCTTCCTACAATCTAGGCAAATCTTTCCTGTTTTGCCCATCTCCCAATCTAATGTATTGTGTACACAAAATTTTTGTTGATTCTCTTAAACACTATCCATAATCCCAATAAACCCTTAGTCTTAGAGTTCTGGCAGCACAAAGTTTAATGCTGATCAAAGTGATTTGTTTTTTTATTTTGATATTTGGAGCTGAGTCTAGAGGGTGAAGTGGGCATAGGTAAAAATAACAATTGGTCACCTGGGCTTGCAACTGCAGCAAAGAAATGTCAGGCCATTAATTAAAATGACTCCAGCTTCCTCTCAGATCCAACTTGCTCCCGCTGAGTCAATATCTATCACAATCTGTATAAAAGGGCAGGACATGCTATACAACAGCAGACTTGAAAACCAGCTGCAAAATGTGAGATCAGAGCACAGAGGCTGTCGGTTGCCACAGGCCAACTTGTGCCATGGCGGCTGCCAAGGGAAACAGAGAGGGTTTTCCACAAGGCGCCTTCGTGGACTGAGCATTCTCTGCCCCTTTGGTTGTCGGTGGGTGAATGCAAGTGAGGTCGGTACCCACTAACCCTCTTTGCTAGGTGGCCCCCAAAGATGTGAATGAACCCCCAAAGTCTAAGAGAACTTCCAGACTGAGCCAAGCCCAAGTGGTTCACCTACCAACTATGAGCTAAAGCGACCATGGTTGTTTTAATCCACCAAACTTTGATGTGGTTTGTTAGATGACAAGAAGTATTAGTGCAGAATTCCTGTTTTATAAATTCTCAAACTAATTCTGAATCGTTGTCACTTCAAATATTATTTCTTTTCCACTTTCCATGCGTCCCTCCCACAGTCCCTATTGGAGGGCCTTTCTTCTGTGCGTCTTTTTTCCTTCATGTTTTTAAAACTCTTATTCATTGTGTTTTCCATTTGTATCTCTCTGTAACATTCCCAAGTCATTTCATTAGTTTTTTTTTTTTTTTAAGTTCATCTGTTGAGTGTTTAGTTTTGAGTTGCAATGGCTATACATTTTATTGATGGAAGAATTATTTGGTCCATTTCTAATTCTGCTCCTTTTTCAATTTTATTTGTTTTAGGAAACAGAATCATGTATGTTGCCCAGGGTGGTGTAGATCTCCTGGGCACAGATTCCTGCCTCCGAGTCTTTTGCAGCTGGCACTACAGGATGTACCACCATGCCCAGCTGCTCTTTCTTTTTGTAGGCTCTCTTCTTTTTGAAAATTACATTGCCTGTTCATTTCATGATCTAACTCTCAAGGTGGTTTCTCTTGTAGTTTGGAGTTCTAATTAGGATTTATTTTCCAGTTTTCCCCTAGGGCAGATCTGTGGGCTTTGAGCTGTACCTTCGCTGAGACTCCCACATTTCTTCAGCTGGAGCCTTACAGACATCACAGCCCTTGGCCAGCTTCCGTGTGTCTTCTCCGCTTCCTTCTCCAGCCTTGCTGTGGAACTTTGGAGCTCATGGTGAGGATTGCTTGGGCTGGGTTTCACATTTGTGTGGATGACCTTCCGTTCACCTCTAGCTCGAGGACAGAGGAGTTTGCCTGGTCTTATTTCTGCCAATAGCTCAGCCCTCAGGAACTTAGATTTTGCCAAGTGCTGCATTCCAGTCACCTTCCTTGCTTACACTAGAGACAACATCTTACTGGCTTCCAAGAGTGTTAAAATTCCAAGAATCCATAGGACTTAGAATTGACCCAAAACATGCAGAGGTTTGATACAATTGGCCCCTACTTATTGTTCAGTCTCTGAGGTGCCTATTTGTTTCCAAAATCTGGAGATTTCTCTTTCTTTTTGACAGGTATAGATGTACAGAGAGACGGATAGGTGTAGGAAGATATCAACTGTCATAAACACGTCATGTGTGTCTCTGTCTTTCTCTGTAAGAAAAGCTGCAGAGCAATTTCTTTACATCATTGGTCTATACTATATTGCTTCAACTTCCCACCTCTATACTTTTGGTATATGATTTTATAATAACAAAAGACAAAATTTCACAACAAAGATATAACAGGTGAAACTATGTATACTTGTTAGAAAAAATTGTTATAAACACTAAGAGGGTGTTCTAATATGCTGTATTAACTTTTTACCAAGTTGAAAACAAAAATTAAGCACAAGAGAGATCTGGAAAATACTATAAATAAGGTAGGTGTAATACACATTATACCATGTATATTTTCTAGTGCTCATTTGAAACTGACTGCCCTCAAGAACTTAGGTAGGTTTTAAATACCAGTGGATGGATGAAGTTGATGTGTTCAGTCTATTGCTAAAGGCATCTCCCGCTTCCCCACTTTGAGGACTGCTGGTGAATTAGAGTCAGATTTCAAAGGTGGGGTCCACCAGAATCACCTCTGACTTCTGAGTCACCTCTAACTCTGCAGGATGCATAACTGAGCTGCTTCGTTGTGCTGCAGTTTGAAGGAAGGGTCTTTTTTTGGTGTCAGCTCTTCTTGTGCACTCCGTTAGATCCTTGAAAGGGGCAGCTCTGATTCACCAGTGTCTGACTGGTGGAAAACCCAGCTATGTGCCTTCCTTGTGGGCTCTACCTGGCGATTCCTACCACCCATGTCAGATGTGTTTCTAAACCTCACTACTTATTGCAATACTGTCTTTTCCTTGGACAGTTGAGGCCATTACCCACTGAACAGTTTACCCTGAGTGTCTGTTCTTTGGTACATTTGTGTACTGACTATCCAGAACATCTCTCTGACAGGTGTCATTTCAGCCCCTCCATTCTTCTTTGCATAAGATAAACTTATTCACCTGTTTAATTGTTTTATATCAAGTAATTTTGCATATTTTCAAATTTAGTACATTTTTCACCTTTGGAGTTTGTTTCTAGTAAAAACTGATAGGTTCTGGTTATTTTCTTCTACTAATCTGTGTTTATTTTATTTGTGAAAAATAATGTATAATATTGTGCTACAATGTACAAAAACTTATCATAAATACTTTAGATACAGTTTTTTATATGTTTCTAGGACTCAGTGATATTCTTTTACAATATAAAAAGGACACATTTGGGACATTGAGACTTAATAGCGGAGAAGTGCCTGAAGATCTGCAAAAGAAAGAACTGAAAAAGGGAGAAATGTTAACTTATCAGAGAGGAAAATCTGTGATATCAAGTGGAAAGACCAAAAGAGATGTCTCCTGTCAACTATTCAAAATAAAGAAATGATAGAACTTGAAAGAAGAAATGAAACTTTAAAAGTTCTAATAGTGGGGCTGGGGATTTAGCTCGGTGGTTCCGGCACCTGGGCTCATCCCAGACCACAAAGAACAATGCCAGGCGTGAGACTTATGCCCACCAGCAACCAGTACCACCTACCACAGTGCCAGGCATGGTGGCTCATGTCTGTAATTCCAGCACTGGGGAGGCAGAGGTGGGAGGATTGCTGTAAGTTCAAGGCTGAGCTCAGGACCAGCCTGAACTACAAAAGTGAGGCCCTGTCTCAAAAAACAAAACAACAATAAAAAAGTTCTAATAGTGGGCAGTGATTGTAATAATTCTATGGGTGGTGTCGACAGAGTTGGCCAACACCTAACAAAATATCCTATAATCAAAAAGTGAGGAAAAATATCATTATAAAAGATTTATACACTTCTGGACCAAACAGCATGGAAGTCATTTATTATTTATGCAAAACAAAGGGGATCAAAAAGTAATTTTCAATTTAGACCAAATGATGGAAAAATATGGGACAGCAAAACACCAGGAAGGATGTCCATCACTGCCATCCATTACATTTAGTGGACAGACATTCTATTGAAATTATACCACCCACAGGAGACAAGGAAAGGCCAACATGACAGTGTAAAATTCAGAGAATTCAGAAAGAGATTAGATGCTTCTATTTGGATTATAGTCTTGTGTTGTATATTGAATGTTTTTGATAAAATTGCTGTGTTTATATTTTCTATTGTATTAGTTTGTTAAAATGAATGAAAAGATGTGCAATTTTTGGTTATTCTGTATTTAAATAATTGGACTGCTAAATGGTAAATATTGAGAGATATTATTGAGTTGTGTTGATTATTTATTGCAACTCTTTCTGCACTGATGATTCTTTTGTCTTTCTCTCCTTGTCTTTTCTTGTTGTCGATCCGCTGACCTGGTTTTCAGTTTTGACCTCATCTGGGCTTTTGGTGATTGGTTTCACTGTTTAGGATATTGTCGAATATTTTCTGGATTGCTGTTCTGTAGTCATTTATCTCTTAGGCTGGTTTTTTGTTTTTCATGAACTGTTGTCATTTATCCGTCTGTTTTGAAGGAAAGTTTTTCTGGTTATGTTAATCTTGGTTGGAAATGGTTACACTTGTGGTTTGAGATACTCTACTCCAAGCTTTTTGGGTCTTCAAGGTTTATGCTGAGAAGTCTGCTGTGTAATTCCAATGGGTCTACCTTTAGATGTGATTGGGTAAGATAATGGGTCTACCTTTATATGTGATTTTTTTTGGCTGTTTTAAAAATTCTGGTTTTTTGTTGGATATCTGGCAACTAAATAAAGATATGTCTTTGTGAACTTCTTTTTTGACAGTTGGCTGGCAGCCTCGTTTGTATTTTAAACTTTTTTCATATTTGAGAAAATTTCTTCTATGATTTCTTTAAACATATTAATAATTCCATGTGTATTATTTTCAAGCTTTTCTCTAACTCCAACTAACCTTAGTTTAGTCTTTGTATTGTCACTTAGCAGCTGCTAGGTGGCTTTCACTTGTGAGAAAAAGGAGGGGTCACCCCACAGAGTAACCAGGAGAATTCCAGCAAGGCTCCAGCTCTTTTTCTGCTTGTTCATTTTTTGCAGTGCTGGTGCTTGGGATTGAACCTGGAGCCTTGCACATTCTAGGCAAGAGATCAACCTTTGAGCCAGGTACTGGCAGTTTTTAAGGTTTATTTAGACATAGTACTGGCTAAATTACCCAGGCTCGGCTTGGAATCTCTATCCTTTTACCTCAGATTCCAGGGTAGCTGGAGTTACATCTGATACAGATGTTATATCTGATACACAAGCGATCATGAGATTAGGTTGGATTGAGGGCATAAGAATTGTCTGGTACTGGAATAGGAGATGCAGGAAGATGGAATGGTCATTTCTTCTGCTAGTACGTTTTAGCACTATGTACCATAGTGAGAATGAAGCCATTAGCACATAAGACCCCCCAGGAGACTCTTATCTGTACCTTAGCAAGCTGCACCCCTGAAACTTTCCTACAGTGCAGACAAAGCCTTTTCTGTCACTCACAGTGCTTCCCCTTGTCCTATCAATAATCTGCTTCCCCTCCTCCCTGACCTTGGGCAGCCATTAGTCAGCTTGATATCATTATGGAAAGTCTGGTCTCCTGCAAAAGTGAAATCTTTTATTATGTACACATTTGAAGAATGTCTGACAACTTTCAGGCAGAAATCCCTTGAAATAAAGGCAATTTAAAAGATCTCGGAACTGCTGAGAAATATACTGGAGTATATGATGCATTATTTGGAAAGTGAGGAAGGAGGGAAATCTTTAGGAAGTGGGTTCCAATTAGGATAGGTTTCTAAGCTAACAGTCAGCAGATCTACTGCAGGAACTTGCACATTCCCCAAGCCTCTCTTCACGGAATCTGTGTGTGGTCATCTTGTGGCACTGCCTGAACTGTGCAGAGAGTTCAATCTTTTGCTAAGTGGCCCACATAACACCCAGCAGAAGTGTCAAGGAGCCTTCACTCTAGTCAGACAGGTCCCTGAGATGCCCGTGGTCCTGGGACTCCCCTGGACTCAGCCTCACTAAGGGTTGGGTTTAGATCCTTGAAAGGATGTCCTGGAGTGTGGGATGCGGTCTGTAGGGAGATCAGAGTGAGGCAGCAGCACCTGGGAGACTTGGGGAGCACTGCGGTGAGGGAACTGGAGGACGGGGATAAGGAAGAAGCAGTGGGAAGCAGTGGCCAGTGAAGCGCGTGACGGAAGAATCACCCGTTTTGATGTTCGCTATGGGCAACACTCTGCCAGGAAACTAGCAGAAGAAATGACCATTCCATCTTCCTGCATCTCCTATTCCAGTACCAGACAATTCTTATGCCCTCAATCCAACCTAATCTCATGATCGCTTGTGATTAAATCTGATCTTGTTGGCTCAGGTCGGAGCTGGTGTATCAGATATAACATTGCTTTTTTAGGAAAATGTGCCCAAATATCAGGTATTTGATCTACAAAGAAAGTTTTGAAATATAGTCTATTTTTCTCCCAGGGCTCCTTACATATATAAATCTTGTAACAGTGAGCTATGTTATAAAAGAAATATTTTCACAGATATAATTCTTAATCTATAGCCAATATCAGTCATTAAAACATACAGCTCAGTCTTGGGGCCCATAAGTGGAGGATGTTATGTTATGAAGAGATTGGAAAGGAGCCAGGGAGACAAACTCAGTGATGAAAGGTTTTGAAAAATAGCCCTTCAGGGAAAAGTCTACATTGGCTCCAAGAGAGGCGTGAGGAGACTAGATAATATTAGTCTGCAGACCATAGGGGAATCTTACAAGGAGTCTCTTTTCTCTGTGTCCATAGAGGCCAATATTAAAAAAAAATAAGTTTACACTACAGAAGAAGGAATTTAGGTTAAATTTCTGCTCTCAACCCCAAACTGCTATCAAGTTTCTAAGCTTCCATCTCCCCAGGCGCAGGCCGTTCCTGAGGGTCCTTTGACCTCCGTGATTTGAGGCAGGTTAAGCTCACGCAGACTAGTTCTCCAGTTACTGCTATTGGCATGCAGTGTTGTATTCAGTAAACTTGCTTTCTGCCGCAAAACATGTTTCAGGCCTATGAAGAAGGTAAAGTTAAGCCAGCGGGAAGGTAGCTTATGTGGAAAAGTCTAGATAAGAGTTATTACAGCCTTTGGATCATCATTCTTCAAACTCCTCCAGGGAGCAAGGGTCCTTGGGGCAGAATGTGCGGCGGGAGAGCGGGACGGCCGGGGCAGCGGGGCCACTCTCAGGGCCGGGGTGGGACTGTAGGACCTGCTGACAACCGAAGGAGAGACTCTGGAAATGGGGTGTGACAGTCAAGATGCTATGTTCAGGGCTGGGCGTTTAGCTCGAGTGTTACTGCACCGACTCTGGAAGCACAAGGGCTCGAGTTCAATCCCCAGTGCCACAAAAAATAAAAACAAAAAAACCTTTTCTTCAAGTGTTTGAAGTGCTGTGTGATGGAAAAGAGATTAGAAGTTTTCAAAGCAGCTCCAGAGGGCAAATAAGGGCCAAAGAGTCCAGGTTATGAGGATAAAACAACAATAGGAAAAAGGAAATACTTTATAAGAATTAAAGACGTTCACTGTGGATCGCAGAGGCTTTGTGGAGGGAGTGGATAAATACAGGAATGCTGAGTAAAGGAGTTTTGGCTTTTTTTTTTGTTTGTTTTCTTGTCTTTCTAATCAAATGAAACTTTTAGACAGATTATTTTCTCCTGGTGCCCGCGAAAGATGAGCGTTCCAGTTTTAGCCACTAGAGGGACCAAGGCCAGCAGCGTTGCCTCTGACACCCGCTCCGGAGCCAAGCAGGCTCACCCCCGCGGGTCAGCTCTCAGCGCCCCCCGCCTGCCAGGAATCTCTGGGGGATGTTCGGGTTTTATTAATTCATCAGTGTCCGACGGGCCACTCTACACAAAAAGGCACTATCTGTAATTTGTTTAATGCTTGATATATTAATTATATAGACTGCTTTCGTCTAAAAATCCAAGCATTCCTTATAGAACTACAAAGTGAAAACTCAAGAGCTTAACTGAAAATTTTCTAAAACTTTAAATATTCATTTATGAACTAGTCGAATTCTTAATATATAATATATGGTCAAAGTATACAGTGAATGTTCGAATTGGAAAAATTGTAGTAAAGGACATATTTCTATTAATCCCCTTCATGATCCTCCTGCTTGGGTGGAACACACTTATCCCACCATTCATGCTGCGTTTGAAAGCAGTTCTGGAACCCTGGAAACTCTTTCCTGAGTCTTTCTATGTTTAAAAATACAGTGGATGCTGCTGAGTGCCATCGGATGCAACGACAGGCGTGTGGCGCACCGCCGTGTCCCCATCCACCATAGTTATGGGATCTGGCTCTGTGTGACCCTCCCAAAGTTAAAGATAAATGTTTTGAACCAACTGAGGAGCTGGAGACAGCCACAAGGACACAACTAAAGATACTCAGGGAGGAGGACTCCAGAAAGGCCTCAGGAACAGAGGGAGCAATGGGATAAGTGTGTCCAAACTGAAGGAATACTTTTGAGGGGGATTAATGACAATGTGTCTTGTATTGTAATAAAGTTTTAAAATTTGAAACATTCACCTACTTTAAATTATATCTTCTCCTAAAGTCACAAATATACTTGAACCTCTTAACAACAGCAAATGTCCTAAAAGCAGAAATAGGAAATGAGTCGTCACAAAGTCATGTATGAAGTAAGTGATGTATTTAGTTACGTGGCTGAGATTTCCAAGCAAAACATTGAAAGTGACACCTGGTTCTTTTGGTGCTTATAGTAAAATACAAATGGGACACACACACACATACACACACACACACACACACACACACACACACAGAGATAGAGAGAGAGAGAGAGAGAGAGACAGAGAGAGAGAGAGACAGTCTGCTAACCAGAAGGAAACAGAAATTGATAATTTTGAAAATCCTCCATTTCTCCAGATGGCAAAATATGTTAAAATAAGAAATTTCTTTTGAACATGTGGTACAGAAATAAGTCCTAGACTAGAGAGAAAACCGGTGATCATTCAGGATTTGTTAAACATCAAGCAAGTGAAAAGGTCAGACTAGTACAGTCACACGCAGGGACCCTCCTGAGAAACAGGAGGATTTGGGGAAGCTTAATTGACTTGTCCTTCCACCACCTCCGCAGGAACCACATGGACAAGCCCTAATCTCTCGGGGAACCACAGGTTCAGCTTTTGTGAGAAGCGAAATTCACAGGAGACCCACAGAGTAGTTGAGAAAATTATTTTCACAAAACCTTGCCAATTTAAACCAAAAGGAACAGAAAGTAAAAAATGAAAGGGGGATGATAGATCTCAAAATTCTCCTGGCGGGAAGCAGGATGATAAAACTCCTCAGCTGCAAACATGTGTTACCTTTATGAAAAGAGAAAAGACAACTCGGAAGGCAGAACCAACAGCCACGGGGGATAATTCAGACTGGAGTCTTCGGTTTGGAATTTTAGGCTGGTAATTCCTTCTTATTTTCCATTGTCCATTTTTTTTAGAAATGAGAATGTCTATTAGCATTTGATATTCCTGCCCCTCCCTTGTGGGTAGGAGACAGATGACTCATCTTTAGTTTTATAGACTGAAGGAATTATACCTGAGGAGCCTCCTTCATACCTGGTCCTGATGTAGATCAAGTCTGGACTCTGAGCAGGTATGATGGTTGGACACTCTTGGGATTTTGGGAAGTAGTCAATGTCCTCTGTGTACGGGAAGGACCCAGATCACTAAGGGCCAGAGAATAACCAATTCCAGGGGACCCCTAGGATTCTCCTTTTCATGGCCCCATGTGTGATCTCTTCCTTGTGAGTGTGGACCTGCTCACATCCCAGACCTGGATGGTCAAGTGTTCCTGAGGTCTATGCAACATCCATCCCCAAGACCATCCCAGAATCCTCTGCTGGGTTCTCTGCCTTCAATGAGGAGACTGAGAATTGGGCATCTAATAGTACAACTGGCAAAAATAATGGGACACACTGCTGTGAGCACATGATTACAGGTCAGAATCCATCTTTCTACGAGTATCTCTCTTCCTGTTGGCTTTGAGGGAACAATGTGTAATGCCAACCATTGTATGAAGAGGCCTATGCAGAGTAGTTTAATAGCCACGTAATCCTAGAAGCAGATGTAACCTCAGAGAACCTGAAGTATACAGCAGCAGCGGGAACTCATGGATATGACCAGAAACTCCACCGGGGGAGGCCTTGTTGCCTTTGACCTTGTCAACAAAGGGAATTCCTCAGAAGCTGTGCTCCTTCATTGTGGTCATACACACGTGCCCCTGGCCCAAGTGTCACACAGGTGGAAAGTGAATCCAGGGAAGATCAACCACAAGCCCAGATGAACAGAGGCCACCTTGGGTACATCCGTGGGGACCTCCATGACAGTGAATAGTCTGGCAGGTGGGATGTCCAATTCTCACTCTCCCCGCTGAAGGCAGAGAACCCAGCAGAGGGTTCTGGGATGGTCTTGGGGATGGATGGTGCATAGACCTCAGGGACACTTGACCATCCAGGTCTGGGATGTGAGCAGTAGATAAATAGACATTGGATGAAGCCACTGAGATGTGGGGTCCCTGTTGATCTGTTCCTCTCTAGGGCAGCAGGAAGCTCCCCTCAGGACTTCCAAAAGCAGTGGCTGACTCTCCAGCTGTTAAGGATGTTGAAAAAGAGATTCCTGGGAGATAGGACTAGATATTTCAAAAATAAAAGCTCACATTTGTGCACACTTTTCTTGATAAGTTTACAATATACCTCCTGGCACTCACTTTACACATGGGGGAGAGTGAGGCACAGTGAGGATGGGTCATTTTTCCAAGGTCACACCCTTCCTACCCCTTCTAGCCATCTCATTCTTAATCTCTATGCCCCACTGTCTCTAAAGCAGAAGTTACGAATGGAAGAAAACTTGCAGTCTGACTTGATCTTGTCTAGGCAATGCTTTGTGTTTTTCTTTTTTAAAATTTAATCTGGTCTTCAAAATTAAAGGATTTCACATCAAAATTCTGCCTTGCAGATTCTCTTGAAAAATCTAAACATCTGGCCAAAAAACCAGGCTTGCTGATCTTACGGGCAACAGGTGAATGGAACTGAGGCGTATGCCCCCTGCAGGCGCAGAGGAGAACAGACACTGGTTTGGGATAAGTCAGGGTTGGAGCTTTGAATTCCGAGGCCTTGAAAGATTCTGTTGGAAGCCCAGCGCCTCCCTGTGGACTGGGAGATGGATTCAGAGATGGATACGCCATGGGGATTCAATAAATGATTAACCAGTAAATGAATAAATATGGAGCCTGGACCCTCTGTCCCTCTTCTTCTGACAACTCTCTTCTTCGCGGGGAACCAGTGAGTCTCAAGGATTCACAAGGTTCATTTTCCTTTCATCTTATGCAGCCAGGACCCAGGTTACAGAATTCCCCTACGCTAGGCTTGATCTGGCCTCCACTGACATTTTTATCAACTGAAAATATTTGCTTCTACATAAAGGTGTTTGCTCCAGCTGGGTGCTTGGTGCTGTCTTAGATTAGACTGTGTCAGACGTGGAGGCACACGCCTGTAACCCCAGCACTCAGGAGTCCAGGCAGAAAGGTGCAGAGTGGAGTCCTCGGAAAGACCTCGTGGCAGACCGGCGTTCCCTGCCCCAGAGTGGGACACCTGCTGCACCGACAGTCCAGACAGCAGGACAAGGTAATCCGCTGGGTTTAACGGAGCCCAAGGGGAGGGCTCCCTGTGGGATGCCTGCTTTCCGAAGCTTCCTGGCTAAGCTACTTTGCACAGTGTGGGTCTGGGCTTTGCCTGCAGCTGCCTGGACAGGCTGAGCGATCCTCCACCTGCAGCCCTGGGAGGGCACCACCTCTGTAGCCAGGTCAGCGGGCTCCTGTCCAGAGGGAAAAGGGAGTCCTTCTTCCCAGAAAGGTCACTGGGAGAGGTCACCCCAGAAAGAAGGTAGCTTGCTTCAATCTACAGCTTCCAGCCTCCAGTGATCTCCCTAGGCCACAAGGGATTTAGGGCCTTGGGGCCCTGAGAAACTGAGACACAGAGGCCTCGGCCTTGTGGGTGGAGGGCTAGGATGCCACTAAAAATGTACAGTGCCTGGGCGGGCAGGGAGCAGCCATCCCCCAGAGTCAACAGAAACCCTGATTTTAAGCAGGCTGGGTGAGGGTGTCGCTCAGGGCTAGAGCACTTGCCTAGCGCAAAGGAGGCCAGGGCTCAAGGTGAAAAAAAATATACACATAACATAAAATGTATTGTTATCATCAGAAGGATAAAAGGAGAGCTGTTTAAAATGTAGATGAATACGCTGCACTTCCCAAATTTCATCGTTCATTATTTATAGACAGCAGACTTGGTAAGCTGTAGGTACTCAATGCCTATTTGCATGGTAAATGAATAAAAAACTGTAATAATGTCCTTTGCTTAATTTACTGTAGTGCAATGACTTCCTTCCTAAAGGCAGTCTATGGTTTGGGGGGAGGTGGGAAGGAATAAATATTATACAATCTATATATTTTATTTTTTTTAAACTTATTTTTCTGCTTTGGGTCTTAGCATGTGGGACCCCTGTCTCTAGGTGTCTAATAAAATGATATCAGATTTGCTAATGAGCTTGGCCTTTCCCTTTTCTCCTCATGCAAAGGGTGTCTGCCATTGCTGGAGTGAATTTGACTTCATGTGTTCCCAATTCACCTGTGTAAGAACCAGACTGACATTGATAGGGGTCATAGTCATGCATCGATTTTTCACTGATGATGAAACATTTCCTAATTGAAATTATAAATTGTTGAGTATACTCTTTAAGTCACAAAAAACCCCCAAATCCTGTAGTGTTAAAATGGGAGGTCAGGCAGAATATTGACAGTTTTCTGGTCCTCTTGACTTGCTCCCAAACTACCACGCCCCGTGGATCGCTATTATCTCATGGTCAACGCTCTCTCCTCTCCTCTCCTCTGCTCTCCTCGCCTCTCCTCCTTTCCTATCTCAGTGTCAGGGATGGCGTCCTTTGCACGTACTGCACCAGCCACGTGCTCTACCACTAATCTGCTCGGGCCCTTCTATCAGACATTGCTAACCAGCTTCACCTCTGCTTCCTCTTCTCAGTGTGCACTCTCTTAGTGCAAGGACATTCTCACCTATCGCTGCTGTGTCCTCAGTGCCTAGGATGGCGCCTGGCATTGGCTGCCTATATGTTAGATGGGTGAGGGGAAGGCAGGGAGGCCCAGCGCCTGAGTGACTACCTAAGGTCAGACAGAGCCGCATCAGAAGAGCGTGTCATAGAACTGAAACCAGGCCTGGACTGGCTGCCTGGACTTGTCCTATATTCTCATACTACCCAGGAGATGCTGGCTCCAGCTCCGTCTCCTCTACCCATACGAGTCACCCAGTGAGACCCAGGACCACCAGAATTCAATGTGGCATCATTTCCCACATGGGAGGTAACACCAGAGTGGTGATTTTAAGGCCCGAACATAGGGAGAGCAACTTGGTTTTCCTGGGGCAGGAGAACTTCCTGGGATGCAGGACTTGGAGCTGGAAAGTTAGACTGAGATGAATTGGTGACCCTATGTGGAAACCAAGAGAAGCTTACTGCCTGACAACAAATGCTTCCTCAGGGAACCTGTCTGGTTGGCAGCCATCTTGGGCTCTCTGGAGCCTGAGGGAGTGAGTCCCGGTGGTCCCTGCAGGCTGGAGACCTGTGTCTCCAGGGACAGAGAAGAGCATATGCATATTTGGTCTCTGTCAAAGAAGGTGGTCTCTGTAAAAGAAGGTGGCCTCTGTGACATCTTGCGCTATAAGCTCATAGGTCCAATGGACTCATTTCAAGAGAAATCTGAAGAGTGTGTATGAGTGTGTATGTGTATATAAAAGAGAAATCTACTGACTCAACTCTGACAGCTACTTTTTTATAGTATGAGCACTCAGCATGACAAAACCAAACTATAAGCTAGCTGATCATACACGTTGCCACCTTGGCCACTGCTAGTAGAGTTGGACATTTTACACAAGGGAAATCAAAACAAAGTCCATTAATACAGAGCTGGGGTGGAGAATCCAGACCGTTCAACTTGGAGACTTCAACAAAAAATAGGTTTCTATTCAAAATTACTAGGGTGGGTCTTATCAAGGCAAAAATAAACTGAGGGGCTGCTATGTTTCTGATAATTGTTTCCTGACTTCATTCCCAACTTCAGTAATCTATTTGAATAAATTGCTTGATCTCTATAGCTGGTTCCCTGTGTGTAAAGAATAACAGTTTATAATTCACGAGGCAATACTCAGAAGGAACAAACTCACAAACCTTGCTTAGAGTGCCAGCGCCAGCGTGAGTTGACAGTTGTCGCGGAGGCAAGCATGTTATCATCTCCACTCTACATGTGAAGAAACTGACTTCTCAGGGTTTACCCAATAATAAAGCGGAGCCAAGAGTTGAAAACTGCTTTTAAATCCAACTCCGATGTCTGGAGTCTTTTCCTTGCTCTAGCACCACCCTGGGTTATAAATTCAAGACATGAAAAGCATGAACCAAAAAAAAAAAATCTCATTTTTAATCGTGTGGTCAGCGCACTGTAGACAGTCATGGTCAGAAGTTCAGCTCGGTTGTGTTTTTCTTCTGTTGTGAGCTGAGAATCTTGTGCGGGATGGAAGGAAAAACGTTATTCAGTGGGTAAGAAAGATTTCTACTTGGCCATTCTTTATGCAGTTTGAGGGATGGCTAATTTATCTACTTAATTATGTTTTGATTTAGCTGATTTTAAAATTAGTGTGTTTACACTGAGCGCATACGGATGAGCATCAGGGAGAGGTGGCCTCCAAGCATCTTGGGTGGTAAAAGGAAGTATTTGGAAATGTGAGGGGAATTCCAGGGCTAATTTTCATGTGGCTGGGGGAAGGTGCAGGCTGAGGGGCTGTCGGTGTCCAGCGTAAGACATGTTGTGATTCACCATAGAGAGGGTTTAACTATAGACCACAGATGGAAGATGGGGTGAATGGACCCTGGCTCCCTACTCTTCAGTGTTGAGTAGAGTTCAGACAGTTAAGGTAAGGAGACCAAACAGGAGAAAAGGAGAGCTAGCAGGAGGTGACCCCGGAGTTCCCTTTCGATCTCCATGCAGGGACAGTCAACTGCCTATGACAGACTGTGAATTATGCTGTTGCTGTGGATACCAGGATGAATAAGGCCATTGTCTGCCACTGTGGAAATCGCAGTCTAGAGAGGGAAGCGAGCTGGTAAACAGAGAGCTCGCAGCAGCCAGGGGAAGCAAGGCTGCAGAGACGAGGTCAGAGCTGAGGGAGCAGGGGAGAGAGGGCTGGCTGAGGCAGCCTGCCCCTGGCTCCTCCTCTCTCCCTCAGCTGGAGAGATGAGGAGAAGGCACAGAGCTAGCCTCAGAGGTTGGGCACAGGGTGCTAGGAACCTGGGAAGTGGCTGCTCCCGTCAACAGGAGGCCCTGGGGACTGACAGAAGAGTGGGGCAGGACAAGGGCGGTCAGGTAGCTGGAAGGCTCCCCTGCCTTGCCTGGGTCTTGCCTGAGGTCTTCCGGCTGCGTAAGGCGACCTTGGATCGGTCCCTGGAGCCCTGGAAACCTCCTGATGGCCCTTCCTACTGCAGTATACTCTGAGCTCCTTATGGGGCTGAGCTCTGCTTTGCCTCACTGTCCCCCTGCTCTTTGCCTTAGTTTTCACCCCAAAGACTATTCTGTGCACGAAATCCACTCTGTTTCAACCTGGAAAGTGGTTTCGGCATGGCTAGGTGAGCTCTGGTAGACATGGGATGGAGGGCGCACAGGGGCATTAACATCTGTGATGAAGCTTAGAGAGCAAGAAGGAATCGGCTAGGAGGACAGGCAGCAACAACTGTCCTGACTATACTTGGAAACGTGACATGCCTAAATGTGGGGTCCGGGAGGGACGGCCCTAGCAGTGGGGGCCACAATGATACTTTCAGAAAGGGAGTGAAGGATTCGAATATTTTTGAAACCATTTGACCAGTTCTGACCAGTGTAGATCAGTGAAGGAGAGAGCAAGGAAGGTGAGGAGACTGGTGAAGAGGCCAGAGTCACTGAAATTTACACTGTATAACAACCTGATGGCTGGATATGGTGAAGAGAGAACACAATCTAGCTATTATTCTTCTTTTGTGTCCAAGAAAAGAAATGTCTTACTTTCCTGGCACATAATATGTGCTCCATAAATATTTGTTGAGTGCATTAACAATATTTGACTGTCTTATTTATGTAACAAAACCTCACTTGTGCCCTTTCTTCCCCACATTTCTTTGCCTGAACAAGAACCCTGGGGCCGTTCACAATATTTGACTAGTCCTGTAGGTTCCTGCTGCTCTCTGCTTTCAGGACAGCGCAGGGTTCCTACCACTGGGCTCTGGCTTCCTGGCCCCTCTGTTTACTTTATGTCCCTCCCTGATTAGAGCCATTCAATCAGCAGGTAATTACAAGCTCTTATGTCCTCAAGCTGATGTTTATCAAGCACTTACGGCACAGCCAGGCACATACTAAGCAAGTGCCAGCATCACTGGCCTCGTCCCTCCCAGCAGCACTGTGAAGCAGGGATACTTGTGCTCTCAGCCAACAGACACAGACAGAGGCAAGGAAGGAGGTGCAGGTCCCACAGCAGCATCTGGCCAAGCTGCAATTTATATCTAGACACTCTACTCTAGAAGCTCAGAATCAGAGCCGCTGGGCTATCCTGTCTCACATGGTGTTACTATCAAGGACAAAAATGCAAACGCATGGAGTGAAGGCTAATGCTACAAAAATACATAGTCATTCAAGGCGGCAAACAAAAAGCTGCCACAACCAGAATGTGACTCCTGACACCATGACAAAGGTACTGTGATCATCCCAGTCTGGAGTAGTCAGAGAGGCCTAAGTAAGGATGTAGAATCCAGCCACCAGCTTTCCTGCTAGTGAAGAAGCCCACCTACCTCCCAACTCTTGGCCCCCCCGGGCTGGGAGTCTAACCCAGGACCTGTGCTGCAAGGCAAAGTGCTCTACCACTGAGTCAACCCCACTTCTCTACTCTGTCCAAGGAAGTCATTCAAAACAATGCAAGAAAAACTAGAGGTCATTAGCGGGCTAAGGCAAATTTCAGCTAGAAATTAAGGGCACAGAGGAATACTGGACATTTGCTAGATTCTCCAGCCCTGGGCTCCTGCAGGTAGAACCCCTTTGATCACCAGAGCCAGCCTGTTTTTTGTGCACACATTTCTAGGTTGAAGTAGGCTCTTTCCAGGATGCCTGCTTTTCCTTTGGGTGTGGCTACTGGCCATCTGCCTGTGATTTGGCCTGGAAGGCAGCTCCCTTTACAGCTAAGAGTCCCTCAGTTCTCCTCATCCATGGGGGATGGTAGGGTGGAAAGAAACACAGGAGATTGAAGTTTACTTGCTTGGTGGTGACAGCCATGTGGCGTGTGGTCCCCTGTGAGCCCGCCTTGGGTAAAGTTCTGAAGCCAGATAGGTTAAGCCTGGTGCTACTCAGGACGCAAGTGCTTTGGTCTTTGTTGGATATACACTCAGAAATGCTCACTTGATGGTAGTTTTGAAGATTCGCCATCTTAACAGTACTAGTTTGATTTAACCCAGTTAAGGTTAAATTTTCCTTCCTGGGACAGGAGCACACAACAGAGGCATAATTGCAAGGATCTTTATTCTGGATGTGATTTGAACAGGAAAAATAGGCACCCATACCCACAGGTCCTACATGTATATGGAATAATACAAGATATACTTTTATACAAAGCATAATGATTTTTATACTGACACATACTGTTGGGTGCACAGTGAGTATCTTCCTTTTTACTGTTGTGTAGTATTCCATTATGTGGCTATTCTACAATTTGGTTTTATTCATTCAACTACTGGTGAGTATAGAATTTTCTTTCTAATTTTAGTCTATTGTGAACAAAGATGATATAGATATTTGCATATACATATTTTTATGGACATATGTTTTCACTCTCTTAAGCGAATTGCTAGGAACATAATTGCTAGGTCTAGCAAATGTTTATAAGACTGTGGAAAACTCTTTAAAGAAATGGTACTTTTTTTTTTTTTTTTTGAAACAGAGTCTTGCTTTGTAGTTCAGGATGGTCCTGAGCTCAGCCTTGAACTCACAGTAATCCTCCTGCCTCTGCCTCCCAAGTGCTGGGATTACAGGTGTGAGCCATCACACTTGGCACTGTGGTACATGGTACTGATTACTAGTGGGCAGAGTCTCCATGCCTACCATTGTTCTATGTGGTTACCAGGGATCAAACCCAGGCCCTTGCGCTTGCAGGCAGGCACCAGAACCACTAAGATAAATCCCCGGCCCAGAAATGGTATTACTTTACACTCCCATGAAAACTGATGTTGATTTGATTATTCCAAATCTCTACCACCATTCAGAATATTTGGTAATGTTAATTGTAGCTATTTTAGTGTATATTTTTGTTATTTTGTAATTTTAACTCCATTTCCTTAATGACTAAGGTGGTAAATACCTTTTATTTATTTATTTTTGTAGATTTCTTTTTCTTAAATATCTTTTTGAATATTTTATTCATTTTCATTGGATTGTCTTTTTTTTTTTTTTTGAGACAGGGTCTCACTTTGTGGTTCAGGCTGGCCCTCAGCTCAGCCTCAAACTCACATCACAACAATCCTACTGCCTCTGCCTCCCAAATGCTGGGATTACAGGTGTGAGCCACCATGTCCGGCACTGTGGTATGTGGTACTGGTTGCTGCTGAGGGTGAGTCTCTACACCCAGTATTGTATGTGGTTACTGGGGATTGAACCCAGGTCCTTGCACTTGGAAGACAGGCGCCAGAACCACTGAGCCAAATCCCCAGCCCCTGGATTGTCTTCTTTTAAATTTTATTTATATACTTATTTATTTTTGGTTTTGATTTTTGTTTTTGTTTCGAGACAGGATCTCATTATGTAGCTCAGGCTGGATTTGAATGCACTATGTAGCTCAAACTAGCCTCAAACTCACCGCAGTCCCCCTGCCTCAGCCTCCTAAATGCTATGTAACATGCACCATGATACCCAGCTGTATCATCTTCTTAGTTTTTAGTTGTAAATTACTTTTATCTAAGGAAAATATGATCACAGATATAGATAATTCTAATTCAAACAAATTAACACTTCAATTGCATTTAGCAAGACTTGCTGATATAAGGCTAGTATACAAAAGAATCAGTTATATCACAGCAATAAAAGATTGGAACATGAAAAATTTAAAATCACCATTTCTAATGTCATCAAATACTTAAATTACTTAATAATAAATTTAAAATATATCTAAGTGTATACATGAAAAAATGTGAGAGAAATTAAAAGGTAGATGTGTCATCAGAATACACCATGTTTATATTAGATTTACTGTTGGAAAGATGTCAATTATTTTCCCAGATCTTTAGATATGACCAACCAGAATCAGAGCCCCTACAGCCATTTAGTTGCAACTGACAGATTGACTCTAAGATTTATATTGAAGTACACGTCACCCAGAAATGTTGAAAAATTGTTTGAAAAGGTGAAAGATGAACAAGTCATGAAAATTGCAAAAATCAGAATAAAGCTATAGTAATAAAGACAATGTAGTGTTGGTGAAAACATAGAAATCGCCCAGTGGAACAAAAGGATGGTTGAGAAATAGACTCACATTTGTGTGCCCACTGATTTCTTGCCAATATGCCAAGGTACTTTGATGAGGAAAAATCTTTTTGACAAGTAGCCCTGGAGAACTGGGAAATCTTCATGAAAGAAGAGTGTTCCATGACCCTTTTTCATCACACTGACAAAGATTAACTTAAAAGAAGTCAGACTTAAACATAAAAGCTATAACTTTAAAATTGTGGTAGAAGACTGTTGTGGTCTAGATAGGGAGTGTCCCTGCACAGCTTCAAGTTTTTAGAAGGTGAGTGGATCCTGTGAGCGCTGTACTGATAATGATAAACGTGCTGTTAAACAGCAGGGCTGGGTCAGAAAAGTCAGTCGCTGGGGGCGTGGCCGGAAGTGTGCCCCTCCCCCTCCGGCTCTTTCCTGTTTTCTGCTTCCTGGCCGCCATAACAGGAGCAGTTTCTCCTCTGTTCTTCTGCCCTGTTCTTCTGTGCCTGCCTTGAAGCTGCCCGTCATTGACTGTTACTGTGGCTCAAGTAAACTCTTTAAAGTTATGAGTGTCCAGTATTAAAGCTTAGTGATGAAGAAAGTAACTAAGAAAAAAAATTAGAGAAAAATCTCTGTGTCCTTGGAGTTAGACAAAGCCTTCTCACAACACAAAAATTACTATACAAAATGAACAAAATTGCTACACTGGATTTCATCAAAATTTTCCGCTTTCAAAATAGCTAGAAAAATGAAGAGGTACGTTGTAGACTAAGAGAAGATTTTAAATACACTTATTTGACCTAGGACTTGTACTGTAGATATTTTTGATACATGAAAGTTTAAAATTTTTATAATCAGAGGTATTTTTTGTGATATACCTTTGGTATTATTCTTAGATCCATTAGCCTCGACTTTATGCAAATGTTCACTTATAATTTTCTGATGTTTATAATTTTGTTTACTTATGTATTTTTTTGAAGTACTGGGGATCAGATTCAAGCCCTGTGCTTCTAAGGTAGGCACAGTACCAATTGAGCTTAATCCCCAGCTTTATCATTTTAAAATTAAAATAAAATCTAAAGCAAAAATATTAAAATTTTAAATATTTTAAAATTAACTTTTTGAAATGTTATAAATTCATCTCAGTACTGCTTATTGCTATTCTGCCCACCTCCATTTAAAATGCCGTTTTTGTTTAGTATTAAATATTTACCAACACTTGGCTTTGCTCTGGGCTTTTTAATCTCATTTTTGGGAAGAGCTGAACTCTTTTATTAGTACTTTAAAAAAAATCATTTTAGCACCCTGTGCATGCTGACGTTTCTCTCTCTCCCAACTTCTTCTCTTTCTATTAACTCCTGTCTTTTTTTTCTCTTACCTCCATAGGTATTTTGGATTCTAATTGTTCTCTCTATGCAAGCCATCTTTCTCCACCAAATTCCTTTGATGTTATTTTGGGTTTAGTGAGAATAGTCCTGATTTTAATACTAAGTCATGTTTACTTAGTGAGAGATGCAGAAATAGAGATCTTAGAGCTCATGGCAAGTGAGGCCATTACTACCTATAATTCAGTGATCCTGAATCCAAATTGTGGGAGCCTACTTTGTGAATTGACTTTCCCAGGGTACCAGTCTGTTAGGTGGCCCCAAACAATTGTTAACCACTCACAGTTGTTCTCAGTAGTAATTGATTTATTTGCACAAAGGATTGGTTTCTGAATTTGCTTTGCCACACACAAGGACTAGTTACATACCCTTGACTTTGAATAAAGAAGACAGGTTAAAAGGTGATATTACTCTGCTCACAGAAAAGTCATTATTAAAATTATTTCTATCTTACTTTTCAAAGTAGCATTTGCCATTGAATTTACCCATGAGCCTGGCACGCAATTAAATAACCAGAGAAAGAACAAACAGAGTTGTTTCTAAACTCAATTTTGTGGTAGGAATGAGGGTCAGAAATAGAATCATGAGGAGTGGGGGGTGGCACACATAGCAGCTGAAGAGTTGAAAGCACCAGGGGCGTGGCTTGCATAGCATTCCCCGCCCTCTTGGGACAGTGTTTTTTCTTCACATTTCCTTTGTATCTGGGAAGATTTGTTGCAGTTTATTTCAGGGTGGGATTCTGATCCATGCTCAAGTGACTTACTGGAAGTAATGGACAGAGATCACTTTGCAAAGGTTCACAAGCCTTACACACTTAAGGTGATGTGACTGTGCTTCTGAAAGTAGTATAAAGAAGGCTGAAAAAAAGTGCTTGGTAGGAGGACTTTGTAAAAAAAAACAAAAAAAACCCCCTTTATTTCCTTTCAAATACTGTGGGCAGTTCAATACAAAGTTTTCCAGTCATAGCTTATGAAACAAAAATTCCCATTACAAGGATAGAATAAGCAGGTCTCTCCAGTTCTTTGGGCCTGGCCCAAGGACTGGCTGAACAGCTGGCTTGTTAGAGCCAACCACTCTTATTCTCCGTGCCACAGCTTTTGACCAACTGGCTAGCAAATTCATAAGTCTTAAGGCCATCTAGTCTTTTAGCCAGAAATTAATAAAGTCTCATAAAGTGATTTAGGCATCTATTGTATGTGGAGTCACATTTTTAAGAACTTTGTGTTCTTTGTAAGCAGAGATTCCGTGCAATTTCCAGCTTTCCCCATGGATCAGTTTGGTGTGGCCTTGAGGTCTGGAGGCCTTGTCTACTTTGGACTCTGGTATCATCTGTTAAGGAGATTGAAGGTCAACCTCTAATCTTACTTTCTAGTAAATAAGTGAACCTGGTTAGGGTGAAACTCTAAATAGCTCCATGCTGTGGAACTAGGTGGCAACCTCGCGCTGGAGGAGGAAGAGGAGAAGGAGGAAGAAGAGAAGAGAAAAGTGCCTGGGTTTTCTAGGTTGCCTTCCATCCCTGGAACCACACGCTTCCTACCTGTGGAACTTTATCCCAGGTCTTTTGTAAACTAGACAAATGGCTAATGGTAAATAGGGTAGCTTATAAATTGCTTGGGGTTACTTTGTTCATAACTGGGTTAGCAATGTGCCCATCTTGTGATGTTATTCTAAAAATCATATGTAATGATAAATATGATAGAGCTTTTTAAAGTACAGAATACTGTGAATTCTTTTTAAAAAGTGATAACTTTTGACCTACTCACTCTGGAAAAAGTGTAGTGGTCAAGTGTTTGGAAAGCCAGAGTGCTAAATTGGTTTATTTCGACTTAATCTTTCACCCGACTTGCTCTGCAGGTGTCTGCCAAGAACATATCTAGTGTAGAGGACCGAGGAGAACTGCTCATCACTCAGCTTGTAAGAACAGAGGGTGACAAGAGATAGCATTAACTAACTACATATCCGCAGCACACTGTTAGCTCTGCCCATCCTGTTTTACACTTCAGAACAACCCACACCCCTCCTGCAGGCTCTTTGATTTCCCAGACTGGCACTGGTATTAACTGGATTCGCTGGAGACAGAATGCCTTGGCGGTGTGTGGGAGTTGAGTACACGTGGCACAGATGTCTCTGCAGCTCGGAAGGGCTATGGCAGGAGTGACTTGAGAGTGTCAGAAATTACCTAGAAAGGTGGCTTGGTTATGGTACAGATAAGTCTTCTGGGTGGTATTATGTATCCACACATCTGTGAACTTGGATATTGGTGCTTGCTGGGGTCGCAATAGTGGTGTGCTGATGAATGCCAACAGCTGATGTGGTGGGAGAAGGGCAGAAAATGAGATCCGGATTGGTATTTATTCTCTGCTATAAGTAATCCTGCTATGGCTGAGTAGTATTCCCACCATTCAGATCTAATGGGTGTGAGTAACTTTAATAAGTTATTATAAGTAACTTTAATAACTTATTATAAGTGAATAAGTATATTGATAACAGGGAGTGAAATGAAATAATTAGAGTGTGACCAGGTTTAAGTATTGATTACTCTTGTATTTGATATACTTCATAGAATTGCATGCTTATATAATTCAAGATAATTGTATTTATTAATTCACTATAATTTAGTAGTGGCCATGATTAACACTGATCTTGGAAAATTTCTGACATTATGACACGCAAGTCTCATGAGCCAGTACTAGTTGACTTCAGCATGCTACTGTGTGTCCTCAAGAAAGGACACGCTGGAATGTGGCTGGGACACCAGCCTCTGCAGAGTAGAAGGCGGCTGCTTCCTGTACCATCCCTTCCCCAGCAAGAGAGCAGGCTTGGAATGGTCTAACACAATTGACAGAGTTTCTTTAATGAACAATGACAAATCTTAAAAACCAGAACCTTTCACCCTGCTGACGTAAAATTTCTGTCTCGTCTTGTGGGTTCCATATCCATATCCATCTAGCAGATGGCAGGTATGGGTGGCAAAATTTGCAGTAAGGAGAACTTTTGAATTTTAAGGAAGATGGGTGCTTGAAAGAAGTCCAAATAATAAGCCATTTCCAAAATGTTCCAGAAACCAGTTGTGGTATTTGGATGTTGGATGCTTAAGTTGGGGAAAGGAACAGAAAAAATGATGGATGGAAACTAATTCCCTGTACTTCACAGATCTGCCCTGAGCCAGGACTGGCACAGTTCTTAAGAACAATGTTCTCCCATGAGATTCTTTTGGTAAAGAAAATAAATCCTCTTGTGGTCATAGAAACACATCTGATAAAATAGGTCTCCCAGAATTTAGGCCACAGAGTCATCCTCAGTATCGTAATGGGACACAAAGTGGGAAGGACCCGAGACCTAGGTGCTACAAATCCTGCCCCACTGAGAGAAACAAAGAGAGGAAAATGACCCAATGCCATTTTAGTCCATTATCAAGCCAGTCTACTTCTTCAGTGGGAGCAGAGTTAGAAATCGAATTCTAAAAATAAAGTGAAAAGTATGTGGCCCACCTGTGCGATGCCAGGCCAAAGTTTCCACTTGTGTGCAAGTGTGTGTGTGTGTGTGTGTGTGTGTGTGTGTGTGCGCGCTACCTAGCATATATGTACCACAATGATTTTCTTTCTCTTCTGTATGTTTTCTTTCTAGGTAACTGATTCAACTCTGGAGTAGGGAGAGAGCCTATCCTCTTGAGGACTCAGCAGGACCTGGTGGGAGCCAGGTACTATGTGCTGTACCTCCCATGGATTAGCTCAGACAATTTCTGCAAACTTTGAGTTTTACTGCAGAGAGAGGGTAAATTCAAGTCCAAAGGCCAACATCTGCTGAATGTGGTAACTTCAAAGCAAAAGATTCAACATTTAAACATCAGACTCATAAGGTGTGAATTGGGAAGACTGCATCCCCTAGGCCCAGTGAGATGCAGCCATGCCATCCGAGGTAACGTCAGCCAGCACTCCCGGGATGTGTGTTGATAATTACAGGTTTATACACAGGGACGTCAACATTCCTCCGCACACTTAAATGTGTGTTGGGTTGTGTGCTAGGCCATGTCTCTTCTGAACTTTGAAGCACAAGGGAGCTCCCCCCTTTGAGGAAAAAGAGAGAGCTAGGTTTACAGAGAGAGAGGCTTAGAGAGAGCTCTGCTACAGAATTATTCAACACGTGTTCCCTTCCGACGGTCGTATTCCAGAGTCTTTGAACATGGAGCAAACGCCCAGGCTGACTCTGCAGCACAGATCATTGAAGTTGAGGAAGCAGAGGAGACGTCCCCATCTGTCCCCTCTTATGCAGAGGACCCTCAGCGGCCCCTTCTGCATCTCCTGTCTGCTCTAGCATGGATTCCCAGGAAGACTGCTGCAGGGACAGGCGACTGCCCTCAGAAGGGGTGCTCGAGTGGGAGGACACAGATGGGGACGCTGAGGGGCTGAGGAGCGGGAACTGGCATTTCTTAGGAAGTCACTGCCAGCCCAGGAAGCGTCCAGCCCAGGGGTGAGGCCCACCCTTTGGGACTGTGAGAGACTGGCCTGTCCTCCATCAGCTGAGCCCCACCTGTTTACACTAATGGCTTCCACCACAGAACCCGGTAAACTGAGCTGAATATTTTCTGATGAGGAAGTGGAGAGGAATGTGAGAATCCTGCTGCTGACGTCAAGCTTGCCTTTCATTTTATTTATACCCATGACATTGTGACACAGGATCTAATTTTCCATTGTATTTTTTCTCTGTTAGGAACCAAGTGATGACAAGTGAATTTGTGTCTCAGCCTGGAGAAAAAATATTTTAAATTTGAAGCCAGGGATCGTATCTCACTCAGTCTCCCACTGTCCCTTTCTCTTGAGCAGCTGGACTGACTGTGGGAAGCCGGGGAATCACACACTTGCAGGGCACGGCTGCCCAAGAAGTCAGGCTGCAAATGTCCGGTCCTTATCACAGGGGCTCCTTCCTGGCACGGGTGCCGGAGTGAGGCCAGGGAGCAGTGAAGCTGCACAGCCGCCTTGGCACTGAGCCCCAGCTGCTGTCCGGGCATGGAGCGGGCACTGGTCCAGGAGCGGGTTCCAGGTGCCTGACCCAGAATGGCCCGTGCAGTGGCTGCCCTGCTGCCCCTCTGGGGCAGAGACAGGATGGCAGGAACACATTGGGGTATGTGGGGAGGGGCAAGCTGTGTCCTGTGTACAGAACTGTCCTGATCTTTGCAGGCAGGGAGATTGGCACATGTGCCCACTGGCAGGCAGAGAGGGATCTCTCAAAATCGTTGCTGTCCAACTCACCAGCCCCTCACTAGCCCCTGCTGGTATTTCCCAGTTGCAGGGTCTCTACCATGTGTCCCTTTTCCCACCCTGAAAGGAGAGCTCTGCCTGGTGCCCTGAAGACTTGCCCAGCAGGTCCTTGGTCACTAGGTTTACAGCAGTGTTTTTCTGGCTCTGACCCCAGAGAAATTGGACTTCCTTGTACTCTGATCCAAAGATGTTTGTTATTCAGGGCTCTGATGTAGAGGTCCGATAAGGGGGGCCTCTGGGCCTTCCACTGAGCAAACCAGTAAGGCTTGAGAGTTTAAAGAACCCAAAAAGCACAGGACAGCCACACCCTGAGGGGTGGCCCAGTGCCAGCTCTGGTCACCTGAAATCTAGGATGTTTAGGAATGGGTGTCAGTGAGTCCTCCCTGCTTTGACCTTGGCTGTCTTGCTTGCTTTTGTTTTTGTGTCGTATGCATACATGCCACCATGCTGGCTTCAGTTTCTACGTCTGTACAAGAGAGCTACTGAGCTATCACAGAGTTGTGAGGTGCAGTGAGGTTAGGAAGCTAAGGCATGGTCATAGCATTTTCATGGGACTGGGGGTCAGAGAATACTTCAGAGAGGTTGGCAGCTTGGGGTTCCAGACCAGCCAAGTGGCTCAGCTGACCAGAGTTTCCTTGGCAAGGGACAATCAGAGTTGGGAACCTGAGGACTATGCAGAATTGAGATGTAGGATGGAGTGTCAGGTGAGTCCTGAGACTCTTTGAGGCACTGTGGGAAGAAGGAATCATCTTCCTAGGCAGGCATTAGAAGAGAAAGACGAGGCACAGGCTGGGCTCCTGATCTGTGCTCTCCAACAGGGCTGGGGTGGGGCTGCCTCTGAGGGGACCTTTGTGCCCTAAGGCTACTGTGAAGTTTTGTGAGAACCTCATTTTGTCTCAGGAGAAAAGCACTGAGGTAATGCAGGATGCATAGCATACTTTCCTGACCCAGGATCCTTAGGACAAGACGACCCTGGCCCCATCTCCCATCCCCCACCTCTTGCTATGCCTCTTAGCTGTCATTTACCCATAGTCTTTCAGGGTATTATTCTAGAAGGTTCTGTGTGGTGTGGAAGACATCACTGAGATAAGCACATCCTACTATCTATTACTTTGCTCTTTATTTACCCTTTGGGTTTCTCATGTAAAAGAAACCATGTGTTACTAAAGCTGTGTGTCTGACTGACCTCACTTCACATTAAGATCTCAAGGCATCGGGAAGATTTTAGGAGCACAACTGTCATTGTTTGATTCCACCCGTGTCACATGTATTGAGTGCTCCCTTAGCCTAGGTGCTGTGCTGGGTGCTGGAGAGGCTGAGATAAAGATGCTTGGCTCTTGCTCACATGAAAATAGTCCTGTCAACTGCTAGAGAGCAGTGGGGTGAAAGCACAAACAGCACCAAACAGCACCAGAAACTTAGGAGGTGACGCATTCTGCCTGGCTACGTCAGAGAAAGTCACACACACAGGAGCCAAATTTGGCAAGGACATTGCCAGAGGATGAGAAGAACTGGAGAATAAATGAACAAATCTCCTGTAAAAACTTTCTTGTTATTGTTTTAAGCTCCGACCTAAGTCATCGTTATGAGCTTCGAGAAGATACATGGCCACATGGTGTGGAATGTGATTTAAAATATTACATAAGCCATTATATATAGAAACACATATGGAAACAATCTGAAAATATTTCTCCTCAAATATAGTGCCATTTGCTTTTGTGAATTTTCTATTTCTGGGTGAATATGTGAAATATGGCTTGGTCTTCTGAGATTCAGAAGAAATTACATCACCATCTCAAGTGAAAGTGATTTGGGTTGTTACTGTGTCCATTCATTTGTTTTCACCAGTTAGTCAACAAATATTTAGTTAGAAATTTATACTTTTGAAATTCCACGGTAGGTCAGTCACGGGATACAACTAAGATCTTGCCCTGTTCTTTGACTCTTTATCAGGCCAGGAGTGAAAAAAATATCTGAACATAAATAATTCTGACACGAATGAGTGGTAAAGAGTACGAGTAACTACAATGTACTCCATGGAGCTAGGGGTAAGAAAGCTGCTCTGTGATAGATACCCACGGAGCTAGCCTTTTATAGAGGAGGAACTATGTGGTGCATGCGCAGAAACAATGGGGGGGGTGAGCATGCGCATAGAGAGAAACCTGTGAACGCAATGGGAGGGGAGCCTGGGGCCCACTTAGAAAGGGCAGTTTGTCCTGTTTAGGAATGATTGTGGGAAGCGCTGGCCTAGGTAGATGCCAGCTTCACAGGAAAGTTGAACATGGTTCTCCTGGCTGTGGCCCCAAACAGAACCTTTCTCTGAAAGGTGAAAGACCTGGGTTTCGGATTGGAGTCCGTGCAGAATGGCTGGATGAGTACTGACTTCGGCACGTGTGGACAAGGTTGGTTGGCATGCTCAGCACTCAGCGGTTGGTAAAGGAGCAGGGGAGGAAACTAGAAGGAGCTCCGTGTTGCTTTGGATGTTACAGCTGCTGCCTGTGCTGTCAGGCCTGTCCTGGTGGCGCCAGTTGTCTAAACTATCCTTGGTTCAACCTACCTGAGAGGAAGGCAGAGGGCAAGGGACCCTGGTCAGCTCCCAGGACACAGGGTAGGAGAAAAGGGTGGAGAGCTGATCTGGAGGTCCCCATACAGTCCTTTCCACTGTTAATATTCTTGTGATTCCAAGGGACAAGGAGCTTTCTTTTGACAAATATATTCCAAATACTAGTGTTATTCTTATAAGTTTATAAATAGTAAGTACAGGCAACCAATTGGCTGGATAAATGAATAAATGGGGATGGTGTAAGAGTCTCTCACTAAGAGAGCTCCCCAAATTGCAGCCCAAGTAGATCACGAGGGTGATCTGCACAATCCTCAATGCTTAAACCTCCAATAGAATTTTTCTGAAGAATTTTGTTAATGAAACATTAAGAACACCGAGCAACAGTCATGGTATAACGAGTTCTTTAGGTCTGAGGCACTCAGTGCTGGAGTCAGGGACTAATAGTCTTAGACCGAAAAAAGCCAGTGTTAGTTTCTCTACTACTTACAACTTTCAGACCAAAGCTTCCAACATCTCCCAGAGAAGAATTGGTGGTAGAGAGATAAAAGACTGCTCTTCCCTCAGTCTTTTCCAGTCAGTCAAAAGAGCAACGCTACAACTCCTGCTTCCCAACTGCAGTCATTCCAGCCATCCGTGAAGATATGCTGGGTGCTTGCTTTGTGTTCTGGGGAATTCAAACACAAGATGGATATAGCTTCAGCTCCCCAGGGACTTCCTGGAAATGAGACACTAGGCAATGGCTGTCCCAGTGCTGGTTAAGGGCAGAGCGGGCCACTGTGGGACAATAAGAGTACATTTCACACAGGCTACAGGTGTCAGGGTAGGGAAGCTGAACACTGAAGGACTTTCCTTCCTTGTTTATTTGTCTCTTGCATCCATCTCACCACCACCCACCTCTCCACCACTACTACCCCACAAGGACTTCAGTAAGTAAGAAATCTGCAATGCAATGCAAATTTCTGGCCGAGCTGACAGATTTGGTTGCATTTATACAAAAAATACCATAAACCAACCAGCGAAAACATATGGGGGGACTTTCCCATTGGCCAATCAAGAACATGTGTAGAGGATACACCCTTTCTGCCCAGCTGCATTTGTCTGTTTTCCATTACTATGATAAACTGCTTGAGGCTGGGTCACTTATAAAGAGATTTGTTTAGCATACACTTTTCAGAGGCTGAAAGTTCAAGCCCCACAGTGTTGGCTCTAACGAGGTCTTCATGGCAGGGGCCCTCATGGTGGGAACACGTGTGCTATGGAGAGATCGTATGAGAAGACAGGAAGCCAAAGAGATGGGGGAGAGGTCACACCTGTTGTAAGAACTATCTCTCAGGAACTCAAGGTCCCATGAGGAACACATCAGTTCCCTCTGAGGTCCATGTGCACAGAAGCCTAACCAACACGCACTGTCCCGATTTATAATGGTCTTACTTTCCTGGGGACCAATTTACAACACGTGGACCCTTGGAGCGTAGAAACATTCAGCCCCATCCAGGTCACAGTTCTTGTGCTTTGGAGGAGAGGAGTGAGAGGCCAGGAGTGTACAAAGCACTTGTCTGGGTTGGAAAGAGAAGAAAACAGGCCTAGGAAGGGAGACAGGAACTTGCCGCCAAACCCCACTAGCTAGAGTGTTTGGAATTATTTACCTCTAACACTTTGCAAACAAAGGGAAGGTACACAAGGGAGGGTTTTTGCTGGTTGATTTGGCTTTTAGTCTCCAGCAACTGTAAATAGGGTACAAGGCACCAGGACTATCACTGCTGACCTGTGATACCCATGGTAGCCCTTGTCTTATTTATGGAGATGGCTTGCTGGTTTTCAAGCCATGGGGAATTTTATTTCAAAACTGCTTCCTTCTGAAGGATTTGCTAATGGAAATATTTGCATATTTGAGGATTATGACTAGTAATTGGAGGAAAAACAATTTAAGAAAGAAGAATAGAGGGAGGAAATAAATGTTGTGTCAGTCAAAATCTAAGGAATGAAAATGTTCTCATTTGTCCATTTTGCCTTCTTTGGAAAAGAGCCTGCTGAGAAGTTGTGAGGATGCTATGAAGTTGCATTTTAATTCTTAGCTAAATCTGGGAAATGCAAGTGTCTCTCCTCTACTTCATTTTTTACAGGACAGAAATCCTAGCTCCCAAAAAGTGTTGCTTAGTTGAGTATCTGTGTGCAGATGAAGCTGGTGTCTATTGCATCTTCTATGTTACTCCTGAACTTTCTTCACTATTCACATAGTCCATTGCCCAAGAGCTGACTCTCCTACCCTCTGCCATCTGCTCAAATTCCTCTTGGTCCTGGCTTGCTCTATTCACTGTAAGTCAGTGGTCTCTCCCCCACCCCCAGCAACAGGGATAAAACTCTACCACTGAGTCTCCAGTCCCTTTTATTATTTTTTTTTTATGCAGGGTCTCAGTAAGTTTCCCTTGCAATCCTCCTGCCTCAGCCTCCAAAACTGCTGGGGTAATAGTCATGTGCCACTGTGCCTAGTTGTTAGTCATTTTTAAGGCTTGATCCTTAGGTCACCTACTCAGAGGTTCCTCTGTGTCCTTTGTACTATGCTGCCTGAGTCTTTAGCTCTAACTCAAGCTCTTCCCTTCATTGCAGGCTTTGTTCCTCTTACCTTACATCTTTCCAAGTGAAGCATGAGTACCGGAAGCCACTGTGCTCAGAGCTTCTCACCATCCTAGCTCCTGCCCAGCTTCTCCCTGCCTTGTGGGACCAGCTCCCAGAATGACCCCCACATAGCCTGCAGGTTCTCAAGCCTTTTTCTTCTCCCTAATTCCTCTCTTCTCCTTCCCTTCCTCTCCTTTCAGGAACTTCCCATTTTCTACCTCTTCCCATCAGGGAGAGTCATTTAGATCATTTTATTCTCCACTCTGGCCTTGCTCCTGTCTCGTGGGCCCAGGCCCATGAGTCCCTGCTGTCGTCTCCTGGCCTCCTGCTCACCTAAGAGTTGACAGCCTGGGGTGTGGTTTGCCACTGCGCTGTCCTTCCTGCTGCCTGCTCCTTGTAGACACAGCAGCATCTGTGCCCTGATGGCTTCACAGCCCAGAGCTGTCTTCCATGCTCTAGACACACAGGCCCAGCTGCTTCCTTGACCTCTTCCTGTGGAGGTCTAAGTGGGGCTCTCATCAAACAAGACCGGGTCCCAACCTTCTCTGTCTCTTCAGCTACCAGCCGCTCAGGCCCAAACCTGCAGATTAATTTCTTCTCTCTCCTACCTCCATTGCCGTCCTCCAGTCAGTCCGGTCTTCTCAATCTTCCTTCCTGGATGCCTGCTATCCTGTCAGGCCCTGAAGCCCCCTAGCACCCACCCAGAGGACCCCAACAATGGCTTATCCACACAGCAGCTGGAGGTACCTTTCCAAAGAGTGACTTCTCTGCTTACCATGTCCCTAGGCTGCCTGGGGCCTCCCTGAAATGACCCCTCCAGCCTGCTCCTGCTCTGGCCACTTTCTTCCCATGTGCCCTCTTCCTGCCAGGTCTCTGCATTCTCATCTTCAGATAACTCAGGTGCGAGGTCAAAGGTATCTTCCCAGAGAAGCCATCTGGATCTCCCCTTCCAGCAGCCTTCCCTTCAGCTACTGTTGCAGTAGTTTGTTTTCTTATTATCAGTTAGAGACACATAATTTTCTTTCCTTTCTCTCCTGAATCCTTTCCCTTTTCTCCACAAGAATGTATCACAACATCCATCAGTATGGCTTCTTTTTGTGTATCATCTGTCTTCAGTCCTAAAATAACCGCTGGCACATAATAGTTGCACAAAAATATTTATTGAGCAAATGAATGAATAGAACAGGCTTGCCTGTGTGAGAAGTGAGAAATATTTTCTACTATAAATATAAATTTTATATATATTTTATGTATTTATATATTTCATATATTTATATTTTATATTATATATATTTATATATTTTTACTATAAATATAAATTTTTTCTACTATAAATATTTTTCTAATATATGTATACATATACATGTACGTATATACAAACATACTTGTTTGCATCAGATTTCTGACTATAATAAAATATCTAAATTATATCTTATAAGGAGAAAGAATTTTCCAGATGAGGGGCATATGCCTGAAATCCCAGACTCTTGAGAAACTGAGGCAGGACACTGAATCTGAAACCAGCGTGGGGCAATTTAGCAAGACTATTTCAAAATAAAGACATAAAAAGGGGCTGCGTCTCCAGTACCCTTAAAGGAACTGAACACTGTGACGTCTTCTCAGCAATGAAAGTTGTTCTGCTGATAATTCTGAACTTCCAAGTCCACATTGAAACCTGGCAGCTTTGTAACTCTAGCCCCACACCTTATGCTGACCCTGGTGCCACTGGCAGGTTTGCCCTGTTTTCTGTCCTCTCTTTGACTGAAGACGTTCTAAGGCCTGGATCCGGTTGAGAAATACCTGGAGGAGCACTGTGTAGGAGATGTGTTTGTTTTTCTTGGAGTTTCTTTGGTTGATTCTGAGATTTCAACATGATTAGGAAATGGAGGCTAGGATCCCGTGTTTACTCACAAATTTGGAGGGAGGGAGGTTAGAGGTGGCACCGAGTGGCCTCTTGAAGTCTGTGACATTATGCATGTCCCTTTAGTTAGGGGACAGACAGTGATAGTGAAATAATGCCATGTCTGCATGAATTACAAGGCGCTGCGGCTAAATGTACGTGCTGCCAGGGACTTGGGTGGTCATGGCAGCGGAATCTTGGGCTTCATTTTTCCAGAAACTGTCAAACACCTGAGCCAAATGATCGCATGGATCTTCCACACTGTAACAATCACCAGTTTGCAGGGACCATAAACATCTCCAATTGGGAGCAAGAATGGCCCAGACACATTGGAGGAATCTGGACGGTGTGCTGCCTCATTTAACCTCTCAGTGAATGGGTTGAGCACAGTTTCTGTAGCTGCATGGTGGGCATTTCTTGCCGTGTGGGAGATGCCACCTCTCCCCAGGAGTAAGCCAGCCAGCAAGAGCTAATCAGAAGCCTCCTCATGCCTGCTCATTTTCCACACAGCTAGACACATGGGGGCATCAGCAGAACATGAAAGGCGGAAGTTGGTTGTTGTGTCCACCCCCCACCCCGGGATTGGTTTCCATATATAAGCAAAGGAAAGGAATGAGTGATTAAGTAGTTTTCCAAAGCACAATAATTTACCACAAGTAGAAACATTATATTTAGGATAAAGCAATACTGAAGCAATGAGAAAAATCACAGTAAGGGTATTTCAAGCCCTCTAAGTCTGAGAAGGGAAGATCCAATGGGCCTGGGCAGGGGACAGGTGGACTCTTCAGTGTGTCTAAGGCAAAGTCGCCATTTTGTCTATCACCCAGGCACCTGGGCACAGTCCAGTGGGAGCCAAATGGGCTCAGAGGGCTCTGTCCACTCCTGGCAGTCGGAGTGCAGAGGGAAGGACACGAGGCAGGGGCATTCGAGTCAGAGTGGTGGCTGGTTGGCGTGGAAAAGAAGGAGAAAGAAGGGAGAAGGGAAGCCAGTGGCTGTGGCGTGGATTTGCAGTGGTAGCTCAGGAGGAAGAGTTGGTAGGGAGGCTGCCGCTGGCGGTCACACTCAGACACGTCCACTGACCAGGAGGGAACACGACAGCAGAGGTTCATCGTGGAAGAGCAGACACCCCGTCCCTGCCCAGCCAGCCTGCCGGACTGCAGCCTCTCTGGATGGGAAGGCCATTAGCGTGTTCCTCTTTTCCCCTTTGTCCTTTCCGCCCTTGGCTTTAGTTCCTTCTGCTTCTCTTTCTAAAGTTCTTCTGTTCCTCTCCCCCACCCCATTTCCTTTCTCCTTTCTTTCCCATTTTCTTCCTCTCCCTTGGTCTTCCTGTTTTGGAAGACATACACCATCTGTGCCTGACTTATGTCAGCGTCATGGTCTCAAGGTCCATTCATGGTTTCTCTTATAATGGAAACCCACAGTATAGATAAAGTGAAAAATAAAAGGCAGATAATAGGAAAGAGGGAGACAGCTGATGTGAAGACTGGAGGAGGTTCTGGGGAAGGAGAAGACAGAAGGTGAAGTAAAGATAAGCCAGATGCAATGTGTGCATGCAACAAATGCCCCTGGTGTAAATGTATATCACGTACCAGAAACATATACTAGCATTTTTTTTTTTTTTTTTGAGAAAGGGTCTTGCTTTGTATTTCAGGCTGGTCCTGAGCTCACTATGTAGCCTGGAACTCACAGCAATCCTCCTGCCTCTGCCTCCCAAATGCTGGGATTATAGGTGTGAGCCACTACGCCCAGCACTGTGGTTTGTGGTACCGACTGCTGGTGAGCATGAGTCATTACACTTGGCATTGTTATATGTGGTTACCGGGGATCAAAATCGGGACCTTGCGTTTGCAAGGCAGGCGCCAGAACCACTGAGTTAAAACTCTGGCCCTATATTCTGACTTTTAAAGGACCATCATATACCACTTCCCAGTCCCTTTCTGTGAGCATTGTGGGCAGGAAGAATCTGGTGGCTTCCGTGTTGGGCTCGAAGACTTTCAAGCACCAGACAACCAAGCCACTTAGCACCTGCCAGTTCCTGGAAAGCCTCAGAACTCCCTAATGGTGTTCTGACACCTTCTGATTTTGTGCAGCTTGTCAGGAAAAACAGCTTTCTGGGCTGCTGCAGGTGATAATGTTCACGGGCTCCTCCTTGGTGAGGGCTCAGGAAAATCCCCCTGTCAGAGGAGCAGATAATATGGCTTTTATTTTCCTTTAATAGATAATGAGAAAGGGGATTCAGAGGATTTGAGGCTCTTATCTTTCTCGCCATCTCTTAGTTGTTTCCCTTTTTCTTTTCATTATATTTTCTTTTCTCTTTGAAAACGTTTGTATTTTTCTCCCCTCAGGTCAATTTTCACTGCGTTTCTCAAACTCTCCTTTCTCCTGCTGTGTTAAATTGGCAGTAGAATTTCTTAAAGTTTTCTTTTGCTTTATTTATTTAATTTTTGTTTTGGAAATCAGACTCAGGGCCTTGGTTCTTACCTTTTGCTTTCTTTCCCATTGAGTTTCAGCCTGAACTCTCATCTACTCTAATGTTCCTGTCATTCTGCTGGTCTTGTCTGTGCATGGATAGGAAGGCTGTGTGGGCAGAACAAGGACAGACTGGTGTCATACAACACTGGTGAGCCGCAGGCCACAGTCTCCACCACACCCAAAGGGAGGGGACGACTCAGGGACGGACCTCGGAGGTGGGGGGGGGGTGCTCTGTGAACGTGCTCACACAAGAAGGAAAGCTCTTGTACAAGTACTTTGCTCTCCTAGAAAAAACTCTATCGAGGCTCCATTAATTTTGGTTTCAAGCTTTACGGTAGGACCTTACAGCCAAGTGATTTTTGTCTCTACGTTCTTTGAACTAGGTCTTCTACAGAAATGCCATGTTTTCCTTTTCTGCCATGAGAAATCTCGTCAGCCTTTCTGGATGGGAAGATTACCCGCAACAGAATGTTTGGTCTTGGTTTGGGCAGGAAGACTCGGCCTCGAGGGCAGTTCGCTGGGGGAGGAAATGTCCCTGGCCAGCAGCGCCTTTGAGGACTTTGTTAGAAAACCCTTCACCCCTAGGGGCCAGGTACCAAGAGCTCTTGGGGTTGTAAGACAACAAGACCTCGGGCCTATTTATAGGCCAGGCACATAATTAGTTACCTCTGGTTACTTTTGGAAAGTGTCTGAAAGCTTGTAGTATCTGCTTAGACCTTTACTGATTCCAGCTCCCCAAACAGGTGGAGGGGATCAGGGGGGAAGCAAAAGGAGGACTCCGGAAGGATAGGGGCACCTTTGGCCGGATCCAAGTGTTACTCACCGTTTGCAAATCGTCTGCACAATTAGGAGTGAAGGAAAACCACTCCCCCTACATACACACGACGGTGCGTTTATGTTTACATACTCGCCTGAATACAAGCTTTGAAGGAGAGCGATCTTTATACTATAGGTGGTGTGTGTGTGTGTGTGTGTGTGTGTGTGTGTATACATATATAAAATGACCAGTATGCCTCACTTCTCACCTCTTTAAGATAGTGCATACGAATTTGAGTTGAGCAATTCAAACAAACCTGATCGCAAGCGGATTTGGGGTGGGGTGGGGGGGTTGTGCGTGGAGAGGCGCATGGCGCACTGTGCCGACGACTAAAGGGATGCTTGCAATCCAAACTCCCAATCCCACCCAGTAAAGGCGCCGATTGGGGAGGCCCCAGAGACTTAACTTCCTTCGAGCAGCCCAGGAGGCGTTGCCTGGAGCGGAGCAGCCGCGGGGGACTCAGAAAGCTAAGCCGGGACCCATCACCCCGGGAGGGGCGCTAGGACCCAGGCACCCGCCAGCCTCGGGCCGCTACAAGAGCGAAGGCGCGCGGAGGCCCAGGCTTGGAGCCCGATTCCCCCGGAGCTACCGGATCCTGCCCGAGGGCGCGGGGCGGGCGCGGGCCAGACGCCGCCGCCGCCTGTATGGACCGGTCGCGCCCGTGCCAGGTGAGTCCCGGGCCCCAGCACTGGCGGGCGCTGCTGGTCGGAGCCGTCCGGGACCGCTCCGCACCGCCTGGCGGGGGTGGGCTGCCAACTTGCCTCCCGGGTCTGCGCGTCCCGGAGCGCTGCTCTTCCTCTTTCTCCTCCTCCTCCTCAGCCAGGGGCACCTGCAGCGGCGGAGGCCGTCTGGTTTACAATTCCTGGGCAGAATAATCGCCCCAGGGTGGCCGCCCTCGGTGACATGCGCGTCCCCGCAGCAGGCCCGCGCTCCCGCGTGCACGTGCTCCGGGGCCCGCTGCGCCACCTCCCCTCGGGGGAGCGAACCGCGCAGCCCTGCCCGGCGTGCGCGCGTGTGCGCCTGTGTGCACGCGTGTGTGCGTGTGTACGCGCGCCCAGCACCCCGGACTCCACAGTCCCGGGGCCCACTCGGTGCGAGGGCGGACGGACAACTGTAGGAGCCACTTGCGAGCCCCGGCCCGCGTGGGAAGAGACGGGCGCAGGGCCTGGGATGGGAGCGGACGCGCGCCGCGCTCCCACCGGGGCCGCGCGCGGGGCTCCCGGGAAGGGGCCTGGGAGGAGTTGGCGGTGCGACGGACACCTCCTCGGTTCAGGGCTGAGCACAAGATGCTGCCTTGTGAACAACGGTGCATTCTGCTAGGAGCCAGGGTCGCCTGAAATGCGTGGGGTCACCAGGAGCATGAAAACGCTGCTCTTAGGACTGCCCTGGGAGATGAGGCTCGCTTCAGGCTTGGCAAAGCGAGGCTGAGCGTCCTGAACCGTCCGCGGGCTCCTGTACGCTGAAGACCAGCCGTGACGGCCCGTCCACTCTGCCAGTGGCAAAACATGGACTAATTCACCATTCCCACATTGCTGGCCCCAGAAAAATCTGGCTGACGGGTGGGCGGGCGAGCTGCTAGTTGCGAGCTGGTGAAGCCACTGCAATTGAAAGCTGGTGGCCGGGACAGAGCGTCCTGACAGTTAGGGACGTGTGTGAGAACCTGCGGTGGAAACGCGCGGTGCTAACCCAGAGGACAGCCTTCCTTCTGAAGTGTGTGTTGGGAGACGATCAACAAAAACATTTACACAGAGCGCGTGGGGGAGGTGAGCGCCAAGGACCTGCCTGCTCGGATTTTATAATCCACGGTTCGCATTGCCAGTTCTTGCTTGACTGCCCTTCTGACCTTGAATGAGCTATTTTAACTTTGCAGAGACTCTGTCTTCCAAGAAGCAAAAATGAGAACTCACTAGCAGTGGGAAGAGCAGGGCCTGGGAGGCGGGGTTGTACTCCTGCCCTAGCTGTGCCGGACTGCTGTGAGTCCGCCTGGCCAGCCACACACCCTGTCCTGGCCTCCACTGCTGTGAAGGCTGCAAGGAGCGTTTGGGTCTGGGGATCACTCGGGCAGGACTCTGCCAAGTTTGTCGATGGCCTGGTAGTTCTTTTAAGTCTTGACCCAAGTTGTACTGAGTGCCTAAGAGCCACAAGGATTGAAAAGACTGGATTAGAACTGGGGGTGAATTGAATTTTAATTCCAATCTATCTAAAAGACCCACAAATCTTTCCAGTTTAAAATATATGGAAATAAGCTTCCTGGCTTAGTTACTACTTAGAATGCACGGGGAAGGACCTGACTCAGAAAGTCTGGGTTAAACTTGAGGTTGATCTGATGGAACAAAGAAAAAAAAAATAAGGAAAGAAGGAAGGAAGGAAGAGAAGAGGGAAGGAGCAGGGAAGGATAGGAAAGGGCAGGAAGGAAGAGATCTGTGCATTTAGTGTGCCTCAACCCTCCCCAGCCTGCTGTGGTTGAGTAGGGGTTAACATCCCTTTCCCTCCCCCAAAAAGAAAGAAAGTAATTTCTGATCTGGAGTTCAGTTCCTCCATTAACATACTTTGGATCTTGGAAACTGTTTAATCTGAAGTGGTCCCAGATGTATCACCTGTAAACTAGGAAGGGTAGGACTTGCTAGTTGCAATGTTTTTTTCACATTATAAGATTCTGCAATTATATATGTACAACTAGAGGATGAAATTGTATTTCACTTTTTCTTTTTACTTACAAAACATCAATTTACCACGGCTTCACATCCATCAGCTCCAGGACGGTGTCGTTCTGGTGTCCTGGCTTGTGAGGTAGATGTGTGTGTGGGATGTGGTTGTATTCTGGCCCCAGCCAACTTGAAACCTCAGCGTCCCACTCCCACTGCGTGTCCGTGCTGGTTAGCAGAGGGTCTGCTCCACAGTCAAGGG